>JANAVB010041820.1:10347513-10435539 GCA_029216955.1 Iris pallida
GGTTTTCTCGTATTTTGGGTTTTGGCATGGCTCGATTTTATTGGGGATGGTTCGATTTATGTGTTGGAGTACCCTAGCCCTATGCTACCCCTCATCCCCACCATAACTCCCCTTTTTATATCCCCACCTACCTCTTCTCTCCTCATAAACACCATTAATTTCCTTCTTTTTCTTCTTCTTCTCCTTCCTCCACAACTCTCCTAACCCTAGGCAAGTGCATCTTGCCACTACATGAGGACCCTTTTCTTTGTCCATTTGCTAGTTTAGGACATAGAGACAAACATTAGAACTTGGGTTTTTATGATTTGGAGTCTCTGTTGATGTAGATCTAAGTTATTGCTATTTTCGGATTTTACATGTTTTGATCCTTTTTTGGTTTTCTTGAGTTCTGATGTTTCCATGTGGAAGAGCTTTCAGTTTCACCCAAGTTGGAACCTTGGAAATCCGGATTTGGAGTTCGGATGGCCAAGTTATGATCTTGTGAAGCCTTGGGTTCTTCCTTGGTGTTCTTGCTGTTTGGAGAAGACAGTGAGCAGTGTGCAGAGCTGTTTAGCTACGCACACTGAGCTACGCGCGCTCTTTAGCGCTGCGTACGTAGGCTTGAGTAGCTTCCTGTTGGAAGCGTGTCTCCTTGAGCGTGCGTGACTTTCACATATGCTACCTCCCTTGAGCGTGCGTGACTTTTCGAGCTGCTTCCTTGAGCGAGCGTGACTTTCACACATGCTCCCTGTAGCGTGCGTGACTTTCACACACTGCCTCCCTTGAGCGTGCGTGACTTTCACGCAGCTGCTTCCTTGAGCGTGCGTGACTTTCAACACTGCTCCCTGTAGCGTGCGTGACTTTCACGTACACTGCTCTCAGCGTGCGTGACTTTCACCTGCTGCTCTCTCAGCGTGCATGACTATTTGTACGCTGCTTCCCTGACCCCTTGCTCAACCCATTAGCTCTTGGAGTTTTGGTTTATTTCTTTAAGCTTGGCTCTTCTATAACCCCGTATTTTGATATTTTATTAGATATTTTATGCCCATTTTAATCCTTAGCCTTTGTCATGAACTTGATTTACTTAATACGTTTGGAATGACTATTGCACATGGCCTGGTATGAAAGAACTGAATTAACACGACAGTGACCCATAGTGGTACACTCCTGACGACCAACATGACTTGATATGGCCCGTGGCGGCGCACTCCTGACTTGACATGACTTGATAACTTAACTTGACTTGTCTTGACACCGTGGGTGGTTCTTCTTGCTTGCTTGTTAAATCCACTTGTCCAGTCTCGCATCATGTCTAGGATGGGACTCCTGAGTACCACGGTCAGGAGTACCTACTAAAATGGATTAAGGTTAATAACAAGAAAACACAGTAGTCATGAAGAGATGACACAGCTACAGGCAATCCCGTTACCTGGGCGCTCTTGGGATCTGTAGCCTGCCGTCGAGTAGGCCTTTCTAGCGCACGCCCGTCGAGTGTTGCACCCTCTAAGTCACCTAAGGGTACATTTGTCTTCTGGGCAATGTACCCACCTGAATTCAACCCTAATCTTTCGTCCTGGGTAGCCTGGATGGTCTGCAGGGCTTATGGCTTGTGGAATCATCTCACTGCATCTTGTTAGTAATTAGGCTTGTGATAACCCTAGTTAGTTAAAGTAGTAAGCCGTAGTATCTGCTTGGCCGTGATTGATTGAATGAGGTATAACCAGTCTAGTCATGTCTTGATCCAGTACAAGATTGTTTCCTGTTTTGATTGCTTACATATTATCTTGCCGATAAATGGTGGGAAACCAAGCTCTGTTCAGTTAAAGGGTTACAACCCCGGTCCTTGTTTGGTTTACGGGTTGTAACCTGGCTATCGGAATAGTTCATGGTTATCTCGTCGTATATCATCCTGACATGTTTTCATAATTTTAGTTTAATATTAGATTTTCTGTGTGAATGCTGGCTTTTGTTCTTATTTTGTGGCCCCCCTTGTGGCACTTGCTCTTTCTGGGGTTGACCCAGCTGGTTTTGTGTGGCCAGATTTCGGAGCAGCTCCCGAGGATCTACCAAGCTTCCAGCCCAATGTGAATACTAGACGAAACCCGGGCCAAGAGTGGGTTTTCCTTTTTGTCTTGCCCACTTTATTGTAAAACTATTCTTTTGAGGCGTTTAGCCGACGAGCACCTGTTAGCTCGGAGCACTTTTACTTACTGTCTGCTACGGGCTGTAAACATGATTGACAAATCCTAGGGTTGATCATGTATGACGAAACTCTGCTAGTCCTAACATTTTGTAACGACTAGCTTCATGATCAGCTGAATATGTAATATTTGGGACGCCTTATTATTGTATATTAATGATCATGTATCTTGCGACTTTACTTACTTATGGTGATTGAGACACTAGGCTTGTTCATGACCATAAGAGACTGTTGGCTTGTAGAAAAACCCTCACATATCTAGACAGTCGTGACCGTATATCGAGGTGGTTTCCATTTCAAATACGTAGCTGGCTATGTCTGTCCCCGCTCTCCAGTATTCTGGTTCTGGGGCGTGACAGTTTGCCCCAAGTTCGGCCAAGGTATTTCAAAAAATTAGTTCGGATGCATGAATCTCGTATTCGAACGTTGTAGGAAGATATGGTGGAAGACCAAACTGATTTTTGAAAATACCTTGACAGAACTCGGGCCGAGTTCTGGCCGAGTTCGCCCTGAGTTCTGTCAAGGCCAGAACTGTGTTTGGGCCAGATTTAAGTTTGATTTTTGGAATTTTGGATAGTGGACTTGGAAGTACGGATAGTCAGGCTTTTTGGATAGTGGACTGATAAAAATATCTAAGCTAGTACCAATCCTGATCAACTTCACATATTTTCTAGACTCAATAAAATTGAAAATACGGAAGAAAATATAAATTGATCTTTCTTCCAATGCGATTGGTTTTGATGATAATGCTATGTCTTGTACTTTGAAGTAGTAGGACATAGACGATCTTCTTATTTGAAACCTGCAAACCTGTAGTAGTCTGTATATTTTGCGTATCGACCAAAGTTGTCGTTGCTTATCAAAATCAGGTGTGATCATTAACCAATGGGCCAATCATGGCTAACACACTAGTCAAAGCACGCCACAACACTAGTCGTACAATAATTTTCAGTCATCTTGTACTTTCAAACTTAACCATTACTAAAGCCTTCTATATAATAATTAATTTAATTAAATATGTATAAAAATTCAAAAATTACCATTAATTCAAATAACTAATAATAGAAAAATATTTTTCAAAATTGGGATAGGGAAGGACGAGCCATAAGTATGTCCGAACTAGAAAAACCAGGCTAAGTTGTGACATGATCCTATAAATAATTTAATTAATTATTATTAGGTTATTGACTTTAGGGAACTCGGTTGTACCGAACTAGTCCGGACTGGACCCGAACCAAGCCCAAGCCCATGTAGGTCATGTAGTGCGACCAACGACGTCCATGTAATATATATATATAAAATATATATATATATAATATATATATATATATTTTATATATATATATAATATATATATATAATATATATATATATATATATATAAAATGGGTAGCTATCACGACCGCACCGCTTTCGGACGCGAGCTCGTGAGCAAGCCAGCTAGTATCGAGCGGACTCCAGCCCGACTCGAGTATGTATAAGCTGTCAGGGTCATGGATATCATGTCTAGTCTAATCTGTATCTCAATCCACAAGAATCAAATGAACAAGAATGAACAAGTATGGGTCATGGTCTGCAGCCTATTAGCATATTGTCCGATTAGACTCCAAGAATGATATGAGTCTATAAATAAGCAGAATATATCATGGTAGAATATAAAGCACGAGATGATAATAAGGAAATATCACAAGCAATACCTGTTTCATACATCACAATCCTCTACCATCCTGCTCTGCTAACTAACTCCATGCAGTCGCTAAACCTGAAGAGATCATCAGGTCCTCAGAGGACTAGCAAGATGCATATATACAAGCCAACTGTAACAGTAAAAAGAAGCAAGAAACAATCAAGGATATCCAACGAGACAAAATGAACCAAGACACAAGATCTAAACACGAGGATCCTAAGACACTGGCATGCCATACTAGAAATGGCTAATAGGTCAAAGCTATAGACCGTACTCACAATCTATAGTGTCTCAATCGCTGTCAAGACAAGTACACACACAACCAAGACGGTAGCCAATCCTAGTATAAAATCCTATAGACCGTAGTCAAGATAAGTACTCACAATCTATAGAATGTCAAAGTCAAATCCCACTCAAGTCATGTCAAGTCAAGTCAAGTCAAGTCAAGTCAAGTTATAATCAAGTCGAGGAAATCGTGGTGGTGTGGGACTAGACGACTCTATCAAGCAATACGTATGAGACTAACATAGTGTAACAGATAGAAATGTCATAACAGCAGGAAACAAGAATGTGCAGACAACTAGAATCATGTAAAGTGAAACTATAACAGGAAAAGTGCACTAGACATAAAATAAAGCAATCACGAATGTAGGAAAATGAGCCGCAGCGAGATGATGAACATGTATATAAATTATACTGTACAAGTTGGCAAGGTAACTTGCCTGGAGGGTGCACGCAGATCCCACAAAAATAGTCAACAAGTGAGCCGTAAAGTCCAAATCATCACAACTGTCTCCGAAAGCTGAAATAAATGTTACCAACATTCTCAGAATAGTCAAATTATGTAGGATTGCCTTTCCTTAAGTCCAGTTCTGGACACAGGGGAAAAATGATAATTTCGGACAAAAACGTTGTCCGTCGTTGGACCCGTTTGGCACTGAAAGGCGTGCCAGAGTCAATGGTCTCTAAAGTCGTCAAACTACATATCTACTAATCCAGTTTTTCGATACAAACCCAACCGTAGTTCAAAGTTGGATTCCGGCGGACCGTGCACAAAATCACTCGTTGAGTCGGACCGTGGGGCCCGCAAAACGGCGTCCGATTCAACTGTCTCAGAATTGGACCAAACTTGGCATACAGGACCAGAAAAATGATACGGTCCTGTTGGCACAAGTTTCGTCTCGATCTGACGAACGTGTACAAAGTAATGGGAAGTTTGCACAGAGGCCGATACGGTGAATTTCAACGGATACGCATCAAATTCGTCGCGCACACGCGACCAATTTGAATTCCGTCAAAGCCCAACGTCCATGAAACCTTTACGCACCTTTCGATGCTTTCAGTTCGCGACCACATCGTCCGAATGGCGGGACGCACGTCGTATCGAAGGTTTTTTTTCTAGTTTTCTACTGTCTTGAAATCAGGTTTTGCAGGTTATGGGAGACTGATTTCTCGACGCAACCGTCGTCAAAATCAAACTCAGTAAAAAAGGGTTTGGAAGACCTATATGTTGTCTAAAAAGTTGTTCAAATAGATATCTAAATTCCCAACAGGTCGATCATGAATCACCTTCCAATTTGAGTGCCTGGACTGTACCAGTGTCCTGTTTCGGGACAGTTTTTTCTAATGATTTTGAGCCGATCTATCTCGAAATCTCCTTTGATTTAATTCAAATTAAATATTAGGAATCATAGGTGGATAGGTTGGGGATGTACCTGTGCAATTGTTTTGAAAAACAATCAAGCGTGGAGGAGGACGATCGCGGCAAAGCGGAGTGGTTCCACTGCTACTCTGCTGGTGCACTGATGCCATGGCCTAGTTTGGCCGGCCTCCGGCAGTCTGCACGGCCATGTGCGACGGTCCAAGGGCGCGCACGTGGTGGCGGAGGGGTCGTAGGTGAGGTGGCGGTGTACGTGGGGTGGTGCGCAGCGGATTCGATTAGGGTTTTGTCGAGCAACCTCTCGTTCTCGATCCCTCTGTTATATATCATATGTATATCAAACCTATGTCCTCGGGTTGGCGTACGATTTGGGAAGGCCCATCGGGTTGGGATGAAAATTGTGGGTATTAGCTGCTAGTGTGGGGTTGTGGCTTGTGGGGAAAAGTTTAGTTCGGGCTAGGAAAGGCACAGGCCACATGCTGCTTTGTTTGAGTTTTCTTTTCTTTTTCTTTACTAATTATTATTCTACATTTTAGAATATATATACATATATACGTATATATATACGCTCACGTATAATACGTATACATACATGCCTATATATATATAATATATATATATATATATATATATTTATATATATATATATATTTTTTTTTATATACATTTATATATATAATATATATATATATCTATAATATATATAGGTATAGTATATATATATATATATATATATATATATATATATATATATATATATTATTTTTTTTTTTTTTTTAATTTTTTTTATCCTCGCAAAATATATATATATATAATATTTTTTTTTTTTTTTGGAAAAAGACATTTTATTAAAACCGCTCAGGAAGAGCAAACCAGAGGGTGCTACTGGGCCAACACACAAAAGGCCCAGACCAGACCAAAACAAAGAGAACCGAAAAAAGATCGAAATTTCGAAAAAATTCGAAATTTCGAAACAAAAGCAGCAGAAGAATGGGGGCGGGGAGAAGTGGGCTCGAAGCCCAAGGGGGGTCAATCCACGCGCTGGACCCGATGGGGGGTCAGGTCCCGAGGGAAGAGGGGAGGCCACGCGTCCCTCGTGGCGCGAGGACGAGGAGGGTCTCGCTCCGAGGGAGGAGACTCGGGCGCGCCGCCCGCGGCTAGGCCTCGGCAAAGGGCGGAGGAGCGGACGCTGCAGCTGAGGAGGCGCAGACACTCCGGAAGGGGCGGAGCACCGCGGAGGAAGGCACTGCGCGCGACCACGGCGGGAGCGAGCGACCACGGCGGGGCGAGCCTAGCCGGAGAGGGCGGTCACAGAAGGCATCGCGGGGAAGACACGGCGGAGGGGCGGCCCTCCCCGGGACTAGGAGGGAAGCACCGCCGACGGGGGGCTCAGCTGAAGGGACAGCGAGAACGAAGCCCCAGCGGACGGGGATCGAGCACGGCCGAGGGATCCGGAGACGGGGGCAGCCAGGGGGGATCTCGGGAGAGTGCCGGCGGGGAAGGCGGCCGGCGAGAGGAGAACCGGAGGTAGGGAGGGCCAGCACGAGCCGGAGGGGGGCTCTGCCAGGGCGAGGGGGAGACCAAGAAGGGGGAGGGGGCAGGGGATGGCGCTCGGCCGGCCAAGGGGGGAGCTAGGGCCTGGATATATATATATATATATATATATATATATATAGCATATATAATTATATATCTATATATATATATATATATATAATATATATTTATATAAACATACATACACCTACGAATATACAGATTATATCTATATATATATATATAAATATATAATATATAATATATATATATATATATATAGATATAGATATATATAAATATAAACATACACACCTACGTAATATACATTTAATTATATATATAGATATATATATATATATATATATATATATAGATATATATATATATATATATATATACACACATATATTATATAACATAAATATATATACGTACATACACACATATATATAATCTATATTTTTAGATATATGTACACATACGCATATTTAATATTATATATTATTATACACATATTTCTTTTGATAAATAATAAAAGGATTATAACTAATAGTAATAAGTAATTTATTTTAATAAACCACAATATTATTATTAACATTGTATAACCTCAATAAAATAATATCATAATAACAAAATTTAATAAAGTATATACCATTATTGTACCATCTAATAATCCCAGAAAATGTACAAGGCCTATCTTATACAAACATTATTAAAATCAAAAAATAACAATTTATAAATTTAATTAAGAATATTTAAACTATTCCTTAGATCACTAAATGGAATACGACGCAATCATACCAAAAATGCATCAACACGATTGTCATTGGACGTACCGCATGACTACATGGGCTTGGGCTCAGTTCAGGTTCAGTTTGACTAGTTTGGTGCGATCGGGTCACCTAGACGTCAAATAATATTAATAATGAATAATTAACTATTTATAATGGTCATGTCACACTTGGTCTGGTTTTCCTAGTTAGGACATCCCTATGGCTAGGTTTCTCCGGGCATGGCTAGTACACTAGTCAAGGCACACTGCTACATCTCCGGTGCCACAAATCCTAGTCGTCTAGTACTTCAAAACTCAACTATGGCTAGAGTCATCTACCGTAATAATTAACTAAATAATCATTTCTAAAATCCTAAAAATCATAATTTAAATCAAATAAATAATTCAAAAAAATATTTTGAAAATTCTCCGGGAAGGGAAGCTACAATTGTACCCACCTTAAAATAATTTCGTCCTCGAAATTCTAATTCGTAACTATTCTAAAATTCAGAAGAAAGTCTAGCTTAACCTTAATCTCCTCAAATTTAATTTCTCAAAAATATTTTATAATCGCGAATACTTGAGGACTTCTACCCACCTTTGGTCATACTACTCCTCAAGGTATGTCACTAAAACTTATAACCTTCCTTCAAGTAGCTAGAGTCTTATCCTTAGATATCTAAGACATATGGCTTCTACAATCCCCATATATCTATCAGACAACCAAATATTCAATAGTCAAGCAATATTATACTATAATTAAGAATTTCTGATAAATCCTAGATAGCACGATCATTCGTCACTCGAAAAAAGGGACGAGAATCAATGGCACAGGAAGCAAGGAAGATATCGAGAGCAAATATAGAGTTTTCAAGGACGTGGAGAATTTCTAGGAGAATTTTCAAGGCAATATGGATTGAGATTTCTAAGGGTTTAGTCAGTTGCGCAGGCTCGTATCAGTACAGTTACGTAACCGATACGATATGCTTGACCTGCATGGGCCACCACAAAAACTTGTCACGACCCGCACCCGCTTTTCGGACGCGAGCTCGTGAGCAAGCCAGCTACGTATCGAGCGGACTCCAGCCCGACTCGAGTACGTATAAGCTGTCAAGGTCATGGGTATCATGTCTAGTCTAATCTGTATCTCAATCCACAAGAATCAAATGAACAAGAATGAACAAGTATGGGTCATGGTCTGCAGCCCATTAGCATATTGTCCGATTAGACTCCAAGAATGATATGAGTCTATAAAATAAGCAGAATATACCATGGTACTAAATATAAAGCACGAGATGATAATAAGGAAATATCACAAGCAATACCTGTTTCATACATCACAATCCTCTACCATCCTGCTCTGCTAACTAACTCCATGCAGTCGCTAAACCTGAAGAGATCATCAGGTCCTCAGAGGACTAGCAAGATGCATAATATACAAGCCAACATGTAACAATAAAAAAAACAAGAAAATCAAGGATATCCAACGAGACAAAATGAACCAAGACACAAGATCTAACTACGAGGATCCTAAGACACTGGCATGCCATACTAGAAATGGCTAATAGGTCAAAGCTATAGACCGCAGTCAAGACAAGTACTCACAATCTATAGTATCTCAATCGCTGTCAAGGCAAGTACACACAACCAAGACGGTAGACAATCCTAGTATAAAATCCTATAGACCGTAGTCAAGATAAGTACTCACAATCTATAGAATGTCAAAGTCAAATCCCACTCAAGTCATGTCAAGTCAAGTCAAGTCAAGTTATAATCAAGTCGAGGAAATCATGGTGTGGGACTAGACGACTCTATCAAGCAATACGTATGAGATTAACATAGTGTAACAGATAGAAATGTCATAACAGCAGGAAACAAGAATGTGCAGACAACTAGAATCATGTAAAGTGAAACTATAACAGAAAAAGTGCACTAAACATAAAATAAAGCAATCACGAATGTAAGAAAAAGAACCGCAGCGAGATGATGAACATGCATATAAATTATACTGTACAAGTTGGCAAGGTATACTTGCCTAGAGGGTGCATGCAGATCCTACAAAAATAGTCAACATGTGAGCCGTAAAGTCCAAATCATCACAACTGTCTTCGAAAGCTGAAATAAATGTTACAAATATTCTCAGAATAGTCAAATTAGCTAGGATTGCCTGTACTTAAGTCCAGTTCTGGACACAAGGGCAAAACAATAATTTCGAACAAAAACGATGTCCGCCGTTGGACCCATTTTGCACCGAAAAACGTGCCAGAGTTAATGGTCTCTAAAGTCGTCAAACTATATGTCTACGGATCCAGTTTTCTGATACGAACCCAACAGTGTGTTCAAAGTTGGATTTCGGCGGGCCGTGCACAAAATCACTCGTTGAGTCGGACCGTGGGGCCCGTAAAATGGCGTCCGATTCAACTGTCTCAGAATTAGACCAAACATGGCATACAGGACCAGAAAAATGATACGATCCTGTTGGCACAAGTTTCATCTCGATCTGACAAACATGAACAAAGTAATTGGAATGTTTGCACAGAGGCCGATATGGTGAATTTCGACGGATACGCATCAAATTCTTCGCGCACATGCGACCAATTTGAATTCCGTCAAAGCCCACACGTCCAAGAAGCCGTTATGCACCTTTCGATGCTTTTGGTTCGCGACCACGTCGTCCGGAATGGCGGGACGCACGTCGTATCGAAGGTTTTTTTTCTAGTTTTCTACTGTTTTGAAATCAGGTTTTTACAGGTTTTGGGGGACTGATTTCTCGACGCACCATCGTCAAAATCAAACTCTGTAAAAAGGGTTTGGAAGACCTATATGTTGTCTAAAAAGTTGTTCAAATAGATTTCTAAAATTCCCAACAGGTCGATCAGGAATCACCTTCCAATTTGAGTGCCTGGACTGTACCGGTGTCCTATTTCGGGGCAGTTTTTTTGATGATTTTAAGCCGATCTATCTCGAAACCTCCTTTGATTTAATTCAAACTAAATATTAGGAATCATAGGTGGATAGGTTAGGGATGTACCTGTGTAATCGTTTCGAAAAACAATCAAGCATGGAGGAGGACGATCGCGACGAAGCGGAGTAGTTCCACTGCTACTCTGCTGGTGCGCTGATGTCGTGGCTTGGTTCGGCCGGCCTCCGGCAGTCTGTGCGGCTGTACGCGGTGTTCCAGGGGCGGGCACGTGGTGGCGGAGGGGTCGTAGGTGAGGTGGCGGTGTATGTGGGGTGGTGCGCAGCGGATTCGATTAGGGTTTTTGTCGAGCAACCTCTCGTTCTCGATCCCTCTGTTATATATACATATGTATATCAAACCTATGTCCTCGGGTTGGCATGTGATTTGGGAAGGCCCATCGTGTTGGGATGAAAATTGTGGGTATTAGCTGCTGGTGTGGGGTTTGTGACTTGTGGGGAAAAGTTTAGTTCGGGCTAGGAAAGGCACAGGCCGCCCACTGCTGCTTTGTTTGAGTTTTTCTTTTACTAATTATTATTCTAGAGTTTAGAATATATATATATAGATATATATATATATATATATATATATATATGCTCACGTATATATACGTATACATACATGCCTATATAAAAAAAAAATACATATATAGATATATATATATATATATATTATATATATATATATATATATATATAATATATATATATATATATATATATATATATAAAATATATATATATATATATATATATATATATATATATATATTTTATATATATAAACATACACACCTACGTAATATACATATATATATATATATATATATTATATATATATAATATATATATATATATATTTTATATATGTATATTACGTAGGTGTGTATGTTTATATATATAATATATATATATATATATATATATATATATATATTTATATATATATATATATATATATATATATATATATATATATATATACTATATATATATATAGATATATATATATATATATATATATCTACAAATACACACATATACTTATATAACATAAATATATATACGTACACATACACACATATATATAATCTATATTTTTATATATATGTACACATACACATATTTAATATTATATATTTATTTATACACATATTTCTTTTGATAAATAATAAAAGGATAATAACTAATAGTAATAAGTAATTTATATTTAATAACCACAATATTATTATTAACATTGTATAACCTCAATAAAAATAATAATAGCAATAATAACGAAATTTAATAAAGTATATACCCTTATTGCACCGTCTAAAAATCCCAAAAAATGTACAAGGCCTATCTTATACAAACACTATTGAATATCAACTAATAACAATATTTATAATATTTAATTAAGAATATTTAGAAATATTCCTTAGATCACTAAAATGGAATACGACGCAATCATACCAAAAATGCATCAACACGATTGTCATTGGACGTACCGCATGACTACATGGGCTTGGGCTCAGTTCGGGTTCAGTTTGACTAGTTTGGTGCGATCGGGTCACCTAGACGTTAAATAATATTAATAATGAATAATTAACTATTTATAATGGTCATGTCACAACTTGGTCTGGTTTTCCTAGTTAGGACATCCCTATGGCTAGGTTTCTCCGGGCATGGCTAGTACACTAGTCAAGGCACACTACTACATCTCCCGTGCCACAAATTCTAGTCGTCCAGTACTTCAAAACTCAACTATGGCTAGAGTCATCTACCGTAATAATTAACTAAATAATCATTTCTAAAATCCTAAAAATTACAATTTAAATCAAATAAATAATTCAAAAAAATATTTTGAAAAATTCTCCGGGAAGGGAATCTACAGTAGCTCATTTTATAATCTAGTGAATAAATTATGTAATTTGAATATTAAATAGAATATATACATTAAATAGCTATTTAACTTCTATTTTCCTTGGAAAAGTATAATGTATAATTTTCCTTAGATATCCTTGTGCATTTGGGGGTACTTATAGGTGTACCCATATAAAATGCATTGATAGGTATTTTGGTTGTCTATCTAAAAATATGTGTATTAGTATATAGAGATTTTATGATAAATATGTATATCACAAAATGTTTCTTTCTACATAATAGTATATAGTTAATAATCGTAATATTTTGGTTAAAATATTTTAGTATTTAGGGGTACTAGGATTTTTATATGTGCATATGTGTGTGTATATATGTAGGCGTGAATGTATACACATATATTTTTCCATGAATAAGTATAGTATAATTATGTGTAAGCATTTCCATGAATGTATAGGATAAGTATAAAATAATTTTCTAGAATAACTATAGTATAACTATTTTATGTATAGGTATATTGAATATGTTGTATTATCTATATGTATTTGTATACTAATTATTGTATATAGAAAAAGAAAACAAATAAAATGGGAAACAAACAAGAAAACCACAAAACAAAAAGGCCCACCCGAGCACAGAGCAAAACCCACACACAACACACCCCCCAACCCGAGCAAAAGGGAACCCGACCCCCTCCCGAACTTGTTCGTGTATGTATAAGAGAAGAAGGGAGAAGTAGCAGCAAACCCTAACCCTTAAGCTGCCACCCCGACCCCTGGACGTCGTGTGCGGCCCCCGCCCACCGCTGGCTGGCCAGTAAATGCCGCACGTGCAGTCACAACAGCGACAACCGCTGCATGCCGAGGAGAAAGCAACAACAACATTTGCATCCAAAGACCCATCTTTGCATCTACAATTCTTCTTCCATGATGGTTTATTTTCTGCACCGTCTTTTCAGGTACGAACATGGCATATATGACTCCAATCTTCTTTAAATAGTTTCTCTGTTACAGCGCTAGATCGTCCGATAAATTGACGCAAAGTCGAAGAAAAATTGTTCCGAAACAGGACATGGAATAGATCCAGGTAACAGTATTTGGGGACTGTTTTCCGTCAACCTAGTAGAAATTTTAGAAAAATTATTAAACAACCTTATAATCAAAATATAGGCCTGCAAAAACCTTTTTATAACTTTCAAATTGGTTACCTGTGCATCGAGTTAATCGTTTCCTAAAATCAAGAAAACCATGAAAAACAGTTTAGAAAGTTTAGAAATTCTTCCGATACGACGTGCGCCTCGACAAATCGGGTGACGTGGTCACGAACTGAAGGCATCAAAAGGTGCATATCGACTTTGCGAATGTGTGGACTTTGACAGAATTTGAATTGGTTGCGTGTGCGTGACAAATTTGATACATATCCGTTGAAATTCACCGTATCGGCCTCTTTGCAAATTAGTCAATTACTTTGTACACATTTGTCAACTCGAGATGAAACTTATGCCAACAAGATCGTATTATTTTTTTTGTCTTGTATGCCAAGTTTGGTCCGATTCTAAGAAGGTCGACCGGAACGCCCTTTTGGCGGGCCCGCGACTCGATCTAATGGGTGAATTTGTGCACGGCCTGCCGGAATCCAAATTTGAACATACGGCTGGATTTGTCTCATCAAATCGGACACGTAGACATATAGTTTGACGACTTTAGAGACTGTAAATGTTGGCATAATTTTCGGTGTAAAGCAGGTCTAAATGACGGACATCGTTTTGACCCGAAATTATCGTTTTGACCCTGTGTCCAGAATTGGACTTATTGGTAGGCTATCCTAGCTAATTTGACTATTATGAAAATATTGGTAATATCTATTTCAGCATCCGAAGTTGTTTGTAGGAGTTAGATTTTTGTGGTTCATTGGTTGATGAGTTGCTATTTAGATGTGGTCGATTCTACACCAGGCAAGTATACCTTGCTGAACGTATACAGTATTTACATGTTTCCTTTCCTGTGGTATTTCTTTCCATATGCTTACATGCTTCTCATATTTTGATTAGTTTTTTATCGACTGCTTTACTTGTTTTTTAGATTTACATGCACGTATAGGATATTATTCATTTCCTTTGCTTGTCTATTGGTTTTCTTCGTGTTTATCGTGTATTATGATAGTGTAGCCAGTTATGCCATTTTTCTTTGATTGACTTGACCGGGTCATGATTAATGGACTTGGACTTGTCTTGAGTATAACCTGACCTGACTTGACCATTCTCGATTTGGAGTATCTTGCATTGTACTACAATTGAGATATACTATAGATTGGAAGTATCTTGCATTGTACTACAGTCTATAGGATTTTACTTGACCCTTGTATTCCTTTACGAGGGGAGATCGATACTAGAATTGGCTATTCTCGATTGGGAGTATCTTGTATTGTACTACAATCGAAACATACTATAGATTGGGAGTATCTTGTATTGTACTACAAGCTATAGGAGTTATTCGATTGATTTTTAGCCAAGTCTAGTATTACATTTCCCTATGACATGTCGCTTCTTGGATGTTCTGCTTGTACTTTTCTTATCCTCCATACATGTTATTTACTGTCATATTTGTATGCATATTTTTTGTATCTTGCTAGTCCCCTGAGGACCTGATGATCTCTTCAGGTAGTTGATTACACGGAGTTAGTTAGCTGATCATGAGGGTACTTGATTACATCTGCAGAATTTAGGTATTTGCTAGTGATATTACTTTGTTATCCTCTCATACTTTATATTCCTTTTCATGCTATACTCTGCTTGTTAGTCTAGTTTATAGACTCATGCTATTTCTTGGAGTCTAATCGGACATATATGCTAGTGGGCTGCAGACCATGATCCATAATGTCCATTCTTGATTTATGTTATTCTTGTGGATTGAGATATAGTTTAGATTAGACATGATACCCTATTCTGGACAGTGTATACGTATTTGAGTTAGGCTGGAGTCCGCTTGATACGTAGCTGGCTTGTGCACGAACTCGCATCATAAAAAGCGGGTACGTGTCGTAACACAATCTTTCATATTTTTATAATTGACAAACTTTGAGTCTATACCAAAATATAACGAAAATATATATATATAACTTTGAAATATATACCTGACTTGTTTTGAATCGCGAGAAAATTTTAGTATACTGTTGGCCCATTGTTTAATGATCACACCTGATTTTGATAATCAATGGCAACTTTGGTCGATACACAAAATATACAATCTTCTACAGGTTTATAGGTTTTAAATAAGAAGATCGTCTACATCCTACTACTTCAAAGTACAAACATCGTATCGTCATCAAGAACCAATCGCACTGGAAGCAATATCAAGACTTTTATATTTTTCTTCTATATTTTTAATTTTATTGAGTCTAGGAAATAATATGTGAGGTTGATAAGGATTGGTACTGGCTTAGGTTTTTATCAGTCAACTATCCAAAAAGCCTACATATTCATACTTCCAAGTCAACTATCCAAAACCCTAAAAATCTAACACAAATCTGGCCTAAACAAACATTTCTGACCCCAGACAAAACTTAGGGCAAACTCGGCCAGAACTAGGCCCGAGTTTGGCCTGATTTCGGTCAAAGTATTTTCAAAAATCAGTTTGGTCTTCCACCATATTTGCCTACAACGTTCGAATGCGAGATTCATGCATCCGAACTATGCCCGAACTCTGCCCGAATTCGATCAGCAAAACACTATAAATAAAGGAGAATTCTCACCATTTCAAATCACTAATTCATTCTATTCTCTATCTATTCTAAAATGTTTTCTACGAGATAAAACTTTCAAATCAAGCCCAAAGCTAGTACAAGTTCTATTCAATCTAGAGTTTTGGGACTGAAGAGTTGTATTAGAGGTGTCATTCATAAAATATTCATTTTTAAAATAAAGTTTTGGAGTTGGTCGTATGCTCGTCACCAAGCACGGTGTTGTAAGGGACTACAAGCTCTTAATTAGCTTGGGCCATAGTGGATTAATATCGAGCAAGAGTACTCGAGACTGGAGTCGTCCTATCAGAGGGAGACCAATATATATCGCTGTGTCAGTGGGTTTGATTACCTGATCTTTTACTTTATCGTGTTTTATACATCTTTTGTCTGCCATAATATATAGCTGCTTAATTTTTAATTGGTGATTAATTTCGCAGCATAGGCACACACTCTATTAACCCCCTTCTAGAGGTACTCAACGGTCCTACAATTGGTATCAGAGCTTTATGAACAACCTTGTCTAGAAACCAGGTTCGGATGACACAATGCTGCCTTGAATGACTCAAGAGTCATGTCAGGAGGGAATTGAACTTTGTTGATATCGACTAGAGCGTCGTCGTTGTCAAGCATATGAAAATACACTTGCAAATTCAATAAAACATCCGTACAACATTTTCATAAATTTGATCGATTTGTCGGGGCCGATATCGAAATTGGGTAAACCAAGAGATTGAAATCTCGGAAGACAGAAATAGGTTTGTGTCAAAATCCTCATCGTCGTCGGGACGAGCGGGAGTGAACACGTTAAGGGGTTTATACTCCAAAGTGGAGGATGAGGCAGTGTCTCTTTTATTTCTCTTGAAAAGATTAGGATACATGGAGTTGAAATAGGAGAAATGAGAGATATACCTCAAATAGAGAATGAAAAAGGAGTTGAAAATGTCGTCCCAGAGCCGGTAGATCCGAGAAGATGAAGTTTTGAAGCTTTGGAGGGGGTTCCCAAAAACTAGGGTTAGTGTTTTGAGTTTTCGGGTGGCTGTGCATTTGAGGAAGAAGAAGAAATAGGAGATAAATGGGTCGACAGAAATGCTGCTATTTAAATGAAAATGTCCCCACAGAGTTCGGCCCAAACTCGGTAAGAACACTGTCCGAGTTCGGTTCGAGTTTGGCTACTTAATTTTTAGTTCATTTATGAGTAATGAATTATAAAAATAGCTTAGTAACTTTTAGTTCTTTTATTTAATTAATGTTCAGTACTTTGGGTTAGCTGTAGGGGCCGGATTCCAGCTAGCAGTAGTCCGAAGACTAATGCACCTTGTCGCTTCTGGCTATTTATGCCTGTATGACAGAAGGGCCCTTTCGGCTTGTACCCAAAAATAATTTCAATTAATAAATCTTAGAATATCGAGTTTAAGTATTTTTATTAATCATAACACATTATGACTCTGGAAATTCAAGTATGCTTTACTCTCGACGCAGATAATTGAATCGATCTTTAGCTAGTGGTTTTGTGAAAATATCTGCTAATTGATGATCTGTGTCAATAAATTCTAAGCAAATATTCCCGTATTGTTAGTGATCATATAAGAAATGATGACATATTTATATATGCTTTGTGCATGAGTGACAAAATGGGTTCTTAGTCAAGTTGATAGTGGTAGTATTGTTATAATAAATATGAATTTTTGTGTAGTAAAGATTGTAGTCTTCTAGGGTTCGTTTCATTTACAAAATCTGAGCACAACAATGTCTTACGACGATATACTCAGCCTCAGTTGTTGATAATTCTACAGAGTTTTGTTTCTTGCTAAACCAAGTGACTAAAGCTTTTTCGAGGAAAAGACACGTAACGCTAGTACTTTTATGGTCTACTTTGCATCCAAAAAAATCAGCATATGAGTAACCAATTAGGTCAAAAGATATGGTTTTGTGATACAAGTAGCCGACTGTAGAAGTTTATTTAAGGTACCGAAAGATACGCTTATCGGCACATAGATGTGATTCCTTAGGATTAGCTTGATATCTTGCACAAATGCAAACACTAAACATGATATCAGGGAGACTAGTAGCTAAGTAAAACAAACTATCAATCATACCTTGATACTTACGCTGATCGACTGGTTTGCCACTTACATCAATGTCAAGTCGTGTTGATGCAGCCATTGGTGTGCCAATAGGCTTTACGTTGTTGAAGTCATACTTCTTTAGTAAATCTTTCGTGTACTTGGCTTGATTGATGAACATTCTCTGTGAGTGTTGTTTGATCTGAAGTCCTAGGAAGTAGTTGAGCTCTCCTATCATACTCATTTCAAACTCACTCTGCATGCACTTAGCAAAATCTTGACAGAGTTTTTTGTTAGTAGAACCAAAAATAATATCATCAACATAAATTTGTAGAAGTAGAATACTATCAACTGAATATTTGATAAACAAGGTTGTATCAACTCTTCCTTTTGAAAACCTATTTTCAAGTAGGAAAGCACTTAGACGTTCATACCAAGCACGCGGTGCTTGTTTGAGACCATAAAGCGCTTTTCTAAGCTTGAAAACGTGATTAGATTTTTTGAAAATCTTCAAAACCAGGGGCTATTTCACAAAAATTTCTTTCTTTAAAAATCCGTTTAAAAATACCCTTTTCACGTCCATTTGAAAGAGTTTAAAATTATGAAAACATACAAATGCATAAAACATGCAAATACATAAAACATGCGAATGGCTTCTAGTCTAGCAACATGAAAATATGCCTCGTCATAATCAATTCCTTCTTATTGATTATAATCTTGTGCCACTAGACGTGCTTTGTTGTGCAGAATTTGTCTATCCTCACTAAGTTTATTTCGGAACACCCATTTGGTACTAATTATCGATTGACCAATAGGTTTAGGAACAAGTTCCGAAACTTGGTTTCTCTCAAATTGATTAAGTTCCTCTTGCATGACATCAATCCAATACTCATCATTAAAAGCATTTGCTAGTGTCTTAGGTTCAACTTGAGAAATAAATGCTACATTTACTGCTATATGTTTAGTAGAAGAACGTGTACTTACTCCTTTGGATACATCACCTATTATGAGTGTCTCTGGATGGTCTGGCATAAATTTTATCCTTTTTGGTAGATTTTTCAGGTAGCTCTCATTGGTAGCAGTATCTTCGGATGTCTTTGATTTGTTTTGCACATCCTCATCGTCACTATCGCTAGATTTCTGACTATTGAGCTCATCAAAAGAAATGTTAAACAATTTTTCAACAATCATAGACCTTTTGTTAAAAATTATATATCCCTTACTCTTGGCAGCATACCCGAGAAACTTTATTTCGTCTGCCTTCGAGTCAAACGTACCCAAGTTATCCTTGGTCTTAAGGATAAAACAACGACAACCAAAATCTTGAAATAGGAAATGTTTGGAATCCTTCCAAACCATAATTCATAAGAGATTTTCTTTGAGATAGGTCAAATTAACACCATATTTAAAACATGACAGGCTGTACTAACTGCTTCTGTCCAAAAATATTTAGGAAGCTTATGCTGGTTCAGCATGACTCTAGCCATATCGCTAGAGTGCGATTCTTCGCTCTATAATACCATTCTGTTGAGAGGAGTTCTAGGACAAAAAAACTCGTGATAATATCCAATATCATCATAAAACTTTTTGAAATCAGCATTTACGAATTCACCACCATGATCACTTCGGATTCGAGTAATCATGAATCCTTTTTTGTTTTATACCTTTTTACAAAATATTTAAAATTCAAAAATGGCATCGCTTTTGTTTGATAAAAAGAAAATCCAAATATAGTGGAAGAAATCATTGACTATAAAAAAGCGTAGAGTTTACCGCCAAGACTAGTGACTGTACTAGGACCAAATAAATCCAAATGAATTAACTGCAATGATCTAGTAGTACTTACATCGTTGATGGATTTAAAGGATGACCTAGTTGCTTTGGTCTTTTCAAGGTCAGCACATAACATATCTTTCTTGAATAATTTTTAGGAGTCCTTTTACCAGCTTTTTGGTACATAGCCTGGAGACAGTGTCCATATTTGCATGTCCTAGCCTCATGTACCATGGCCAGCTTTCATCTCGATTGGCTATTATGTACTTTACTGCATTGTTAGTAAGTTCTAGAAGGAAAATATAAATATTATCTTCCACGATCCCTTCATATACTGATAGGGAGACGTACCAACAGTGTCGTTTCCTATAATATCACCTCTCATATTGTTGCCAAAGGAAACATATCCTTCTTTCTTCATCTATAGCATCACGAATAAAGATGCATCACTAGTCATGTACCATTTACAAGCGCTATCGAGTATCCACTTGCTTTTAGCATGAGAGGGTTAAGGGTCCACCTACAAAACCAGTAGATGAATCCTTTGGTACCTATTTCTTCAAGGGTCCATTATGAATAGTCTTAGGAATTCAAGCAAGTAAATTAGTGTCAATAAGCTTTCTAGCTCTATAATATTGTAATATGTGCTGTGTGTACCACAATATGTGTATGTGAGTTTTGAAAATGTGTTCTTTGTTTCTGTGTTGATATTCTTATGTGTATTTTTTGGAAACCTGTAAATGAAAGCAAGATTATGAGAAACGTGTTGCTTATGTGATTTCTTCGATTTAGTCCTTTGTGATGTATGCTTGATATTAGGACTAATCTTAGGCCGTGTAACATGGATGACCTATTTGCCTAACTTGATCTTTAACTTCTTAGAGATTGCACAAGACTCCTCATATTTGACAGTCATATCTATGTGTCTTTGCTCAGTGACTAAGTATATCTTCTTCTCTATGTCGTTTAACTCTTGTACCTTGACATAGTCTTTTTCTTTCTTTTCTACTTTAAGGATAGCCTCATGATAGTCTACTTTAAGCTTAGCTATCTCTTCCGTGTTACTGATAGTAGATGTTTCTTTAATGTTCTCAATAAGATTAGACAGTCTAGCTACTTCGGTTGTGTGTACCTTAATCTCTTTGCGAGATTGCTTGTACTTGTCCAACATATTTCTATGTTCTTCAACTAGTTCGCTAAAGGCATTTTTTAGTTCATTGAAAGTAAAATAATCATACTGAGGGTTTTCAGATACCTTATATAAAGCCGTTAGACAAACATTTGTACTGTTGCTGGGTTTGTCTTCCTCCTCTAATTCACTGGCCTCACTTTTATGCCAGATGCTTGTATTAACGTACTTTTAACCGATTGTAGCTTTTCTACTCGATCTTGATCGGTCCTATGGACTGCTCTTCTTTGACAGTGGATAGTCCTTTTTATATGCCCTAATTTCTTACATTCGAAGCAGATTATTTCTTCTTCGTTGCTTTCGTGGATGTCTTTCTTCTTTCTGTTTGATCTCTCAAACTTCAAGAACTTTTTTGACTAGCAGTGCCTGTTCATCATCATCAAATGATTCTTCGTCAGAATTATTGTATCGGACTCTTCGGGCTTGTGCTTTGAAGGCAATAGATTTCTCTTTGGAGTTATTTCTTCAAACTCTTGCAAGTCCAGCTCATGGGTCATAAGCTTGCCCATCAGTGTCTCCAAAGTCATTGTGGTAAGGTCGTTTCCTTCTATGATTACAGTGGCCTTCGGGTTCCAGTTCTTGGTTAGAGCCCGCAGAACCTTTCTGATCTTCTCGGGATTGTTGTAATCCTTACCAAGAGACTGTAAAGGATTAGTAATATCGAGGAACCGAGTGAACATCTGTGTAATTTACTCACCGAATTTTATCTTGAAAGACTCGTATTCTTGTATTAGTCTATTGATTTTGGATTCCTTCACTTAGGTAGTCCTTTCATGAGTTACCTTAAGAAGTCTCCAAATTTTATTAGACATTGTACAGGTTGATATGTGATTGAACTCGATTTTGTCAATTGCACAGTATAGTGCATTAATGGCTCGTACATCTAGACTAGCCCACGTCTTTTCGTGCTCTGTATATTTGTCATGTGGCTTGTCTACTACTACACCATCAACCACTGTTCTATCGATTTCTTGTAACCGTCTATAACTATCAACCAAAGATCGAAGTCTAGTTGTAAACCCCCTTAAAGTTTTATATTTTTTATATATTTATTTTAAATAATGGTGTTTCTTATCAAATTGTTTAGTTAGTACTTAATTATATGATGGGTATGACTTACATATTACCGCTAACGAAATACTTTATAGGTATATTGTGAGTTTCTTTATTTAGGAATTTTTGCCTAATTTTTATTTGCCTATTGATATACGTATATATATATATATATATATATATATATATATATATGTAGGAGCGTAAAAAGTGCTTCACAGAATGAGTCAAAGTGATAGATCATTCCACTCAAATTGATCTACTTTACGCCGCAGAGAGGCTAAATACTTTACGCCCAAGACAAGGCTAATCGCTTTTACGCCTAAAGCAGCCAGAGTCACGACAATGGTTTTACGCCTAAGATAGGCTAACTCCTTTTACGCTGGACAAAGCTGTCAAGTCTCGCATTTAATGCAAAGTCTGACATGAAGATATTGATGATGGCATGTACCACAGATTTCGAAGGAATTTGTTTTACACAAAGACCAATGTTGTCGTTTAGTATGTGGACTGAGCTACTTTACGCTCACACTATGGCTTCTTTTACGCATGGAGACTATACGAGCTTTTACGCTCAAAAGTTGACGTGTGCGTAAAGTCTATTTGAGCTACTTTTACGCTCAAGGTTATTTAACAACCACTTTACGCGGGAAGTCTATGTCAGGGCTACTTTACGCCTAGTCTACTGCTTTACGCTCAGAGAACATTGGGGCTATTTTTATGCCCTATTCTTTCTGATCAATTTGGAACGTGGTTTGCCTACATGGCTTTCATGCCACACATCCCGAAGAACGTGTGTACGTGCATCCTATTCTTAATGAAATGATGGGACATGTGTCAACGTATATAGAGGATGACTTTGGTCGTGGGTGGCGGTTGTCAGCGTAAAGACGGAACTTTCGCTGAGTTTTTACGCACAAGAGCCCAAGTCTATAAATAGACTTATTTTTCTCACAGAGAGAGGAAGACAGACAGAGACAGGAGAGAAGACAGAGAGATTAGAACTCATAAATTTTTGATTATCTAGAGCATTCTTCTTCAACCTTTCTTTCGGAACAGAGTGAAGCAAAGCAGGAAAGCATTCGGCCTCGCCATCAGTGCCCAAGTGCGTCGATACCTTTTTGGTGACTTAGTTCTTCTAGTTGTTCATCTTCAAGCAGTGATCTTCATCATCATCGTATGGTCCAAGGAACAAAGTGATCATTTACAGATCAGACTTCTACAACAATACTTTCCTAGAATCGAATTTGTACTTCTTGTACATTTTCTCGTTTTATTTTCAAAATCCAATTTTCCTGGCATTTTGTTAAGTGAAACAAAATGGCGACTCTGCTGGGGATAACCTTCTCCTTTGACGAGGAGGCAATTGCTCAATACGATAATGTGTCGATTGGATCGACAAAGAAGACTCTGGTTGTACACTTCGACCAGACTGCTTATGAAGGGATGCTCCGAACTTGGGGTGGTTCTCGCTACTCCAATGTTCAAAAATCTCGCAAAGCACGAAAAGTTTAGATTCCTAAATCCAAAATAGCTTTTGATCTCTCTGTTGCTGCAAGTGGCAAGGGAATTCTTCCCACTCCTGTCGTAGGGACTCCCGTTCATAACGAGGCAACCCTTACTTCATAGTTGCACTCAAAGTGCGACGATTTATCTCCCGTTTGTAACGGTGAAGATAATCAGGTTTCACGCCCTTTGCGTAAGAACCAGATTTTACGCTCAGTGGGTAAAAACAAAATTTTACGCTCAGTACATAAGAATGAGTCTCCCATTTGTAATGGGGCAGACTCTAACGATTGTGCTTCTGGGTGTAAGAATCAGTCTCCCGTCGGTGACGTGGTAGGCTCAAATAAATTACGCTCCTCGCGTAAAACAAAATCTCCCGTCTATGACGTGGTAGATAACCAATTTTTATGCTCTACGCGTAAAGGTAAGTCTCCTGTCTTTGACAGTGTAGATAAAATTCACAATGATGTTTTTACATCTAATGTGAATGTACCTAAACGTGTACAGCGTAAAAATGTTGTTGGTAAAGCTTCAGTTCTACACCAACAACCTTCTTATACTGCTCTACGTAAAGTACCAAATCTACAAATTACACGCAATGAAAATGGAGTCCTTCGTGCTGAAAAATCTCAAGATTTACGCACACAACTCCAAACGCGTAGAAATGTACAATTTGGTTCTGCGAATGCAACCAGTAATCTTCTTTATACACAGGGGACTAAATGTTTTTCTACCCCAAATGTAATAAAGAAGACTATTCCCTCTACTCCCTCTGACTTACGTGAATTGCTAATACAAAAACGTAAGAATAGACAATCTCCGGTGACATTTCCCCAAGAAAAGCATCATTGTGATTATCACCAGGTTGTAATCAACTGTTGTTGTTCAGCTTCAAAACGGTCAGTGTTTGATCGATTAAGTTTTAATGTGCCTCAACAACAAATTGAAAACCAAGAACATGAGTTGTCATATGTGTCAGTCAACATGGCATCTCATACTAACAGAGGACATCGTCCAAGACGAAATACGTCCCAAACTCCAGGTCAACAACAGTTCAACAGACTTCTTGATTCCTTTGAAGGAGTATATCAGAATACTCGATCAAGAAGACAAAGACAAATGCAGACTTCTGATTCAGAAGCTGGGGGTACTCAATCTTTTGAGTCCAAGACTGACAGTGTCGATTCATACTTCTATACCGATCCGTCTATATCTTCAAGAGAGGTTGAATCCTACGCTATTAGAGATGAACCAGAGACCTCATCTGTTAATATAGAACAGCGTCTTACTGCCGTTGAGCAATCACTGAAAGACATGCTTAACATGGTGCAAAACATGCATCAGATAATATTGAATCAGCAAACTGCTCAGCCAACAGTAATAACATCAGTACCAGCAGCAGCACAAACTCAAGATAGTCAAGGGGCTGATATACCTTTGAATGTTCAGGAGCCTGCTGTTAACCAAAATTATGCATCTCCAGATCCTATTATTCCAGAAGATGTACCATCTCAGGTGGGGATTACGGTACATCCAACAACTATTCAATCAAATGTGCTTCTGCAAACTAGTGAGGCCATTCAAGCAGTGCGTGAACTCAAAGCACAGTTTGAAGTCTTGAGGCACAAGGATCAACTCCAGAGGTTAGGGATTAAGCAACCTTATCCTCCTCATTGGAATGATGTACCCTTTCCACCAAAATTCAAGCCACAATCTATGGTGTTGTTTGATGGGAGGGCTTCTCCTAGTCAATATATCAATTATTTTGATATTATGACTGTACATCTGCAGAAAAATGATGTTCTTCTCACTCGAGTGTTCATTGGTTGCTTGACAGGTTCGGCTTACGATTGGTATCGAAGTTTACCCGACAATTGCATTTCGTCTTTCGACGAATTTAAGGCAATGTTTCTCTCCCGATTCTATGAAGGAGGTATGGACATGAACATGTCCTCCTTAATAGAAATCAAATAAAAGGAGAAAGAAGATACTCAGGTGTACCACTATTCAGCAAGGTTTTTTACGCCAGTGCTTCAGGTGTACCACTATTCAACAAGGCTTTTATGCCAGCGCTTCAACAATGCATTTAACGCCAGTGTTTCAAGTGTACCACCATTCAACAAGGCTTCTACGCTATTGCTTCATGTGCACTTCATTTAGCAAGGCTTCTTACGCCCGTCAAGAATTTACGCTCATGAGCAGCTGTTTTCAAAAAAAAAATTTCAAAGGTAAACAATTGCTTACGATCAAACTTACGGCTCTAATAGTGGTTGAATCAACGTCCAGTGACTGGGCGTACAAAGAAACGCCATTGGAGAGCATCACCATTGTCATTTGTTGGAGAACGACTTTGCAAAAAAAGTTATCTTCAGAGGAATGAGAATGAGAATATATAAAACATTCCCGGCTATTTATAAAGGCTGAAGAAACTGTTGGTGTGAGTCTATTTCGGGAAAAGATTCTATTAAAAGGCTCTCGCGACCACAAGACAGACGCCACGTGTTGGTTTGTTTCTTGGGAATGAGCAACCATAGAAGCAGTCAAAAGAAGTGTTTAAACAATTCGGTGCATCAATAGATGAGATCAACATCAAAATTTTATTTATAAGGGGAGGAGTGGACCCCTACATATAAAAGAGTCGCAATACATGGAATACCATTTTCTCTCTCCTTCGTTGGGCTGACGAAGGGAGGCGCCTAACTCGCGCATGTTGCGAATCCCAGAGCGATGCATCAGATTTAGAAACGCTTTTGCATCTCCTGATCCCTCATATACAGTTGAGGGACCACCATCAATGCGACTGAAGACTGCTGGAGTCAATCCAAAGCACTCTACAAGGTTGCATGCTCGCTCAAAATCAATCCTAGAGCCCGAAGCCTCTTCATTGTTAATCTCTTTCTTTGGCGCCATGTCACTATGAGGATGAATGACAAGAGTGAAGAATTTCTCCTAATTTATACAATTAAATCAACTCTTCATATTCTTCATTGGAAACTGCTCATTATTATTGCAAACTCGGGAAAGTGAAAAGGCATTCGAAAGTTTCGAGAAGAAATTCATTGTGACGGTTAAGTATTGACCGACACTATTTTTCTTGAAAATTATGCCGACTGTTGGATATCCCCACTTTTACGCGGATGACTGTTGTATATCCCGAATTTTACGCTGACTGGCCAAATCTCAACTTTTACGCTTCTGTTCAAAGTGTTTCAAATTTTGGATATATTTGAAAACTTTGAAGGGGGTCTTGTAGAAGCGTAAAAAGTGCTTCACAGAATGAGTCAAAGTGATAGATCATTCCACTCAAATTGATCTACTTTACGCCGCAGAGAGGCTAAATACTTTACGCCCAAGACAAGGCTAGTCGCTTTTACGCCTAAAGCAGCCAGAGTCAAGACAATGGTTTTACGCCTAAGATAGGCTAACTCCTTTTACGCTGGACAAAGCTGTCAAGTCTCGCATTTAATGCAAAGTCTGACATGAAGATATTGATGATGGCATATACCACAAATTTCGAAGGGATTTATTTTACACAAAGACCAATGTTGTCGTTGTCACGACCCGCACCCTAGAGTAAGGGCACGAAAAGCGGGTACGTCCAGCCTACGCCGCAGTGTCGGCGGTAGAACGCTGTCCTAGGTCAATCATCTAACAATATAAAGGTACCTGTACAGTATATACTCTTCGAATGGAGATGACATAACAA
The DNA here is from genome assembly GCA_029216955.1 of Iris pallida. Lineage (NCBI taxonomy): Eukaryota > Viridiplantae > Streptophyta > Magnoliopsida > Asparagales > Iridaceae > Iris > Iris pallida. Next base: position 10,375,200 of record JANAVB010041820.1, read on the forward strand.
ATATACATCTCAATCACATCTAGGGTAGAAAAAATAAAAGATAGATAGATAGATAGATAGATAGACAGTAACTCAAAGAGAACAGTAGAATAGATGAAATAAGTCTAAGTGTCTAGGATACATAACATCCAGAATGTCAACTCATAATACTATAAGTCTAAAGTCTATATATCTCAACATCTCAAAATACAACTCAGAATGTGAGACAAAATGATAATACAGAAAAGACTGTCTAGCTAAACTAGCCTAGACTACTAGGGCAACATCCTCAGCTGCAGGTGGATCCTGCTGAGGGTCCACAACATAAGTATCATCTAGTCCTGCTCCATAATAGGTAGACACCAGGGCCTCATCCTCATCTTCTGTAATATTTTCAACAGGTCCAGTCAGGACAGGAACGAGCACAATACATCTCACGCAGTGCATAGTATGATAGGAAATATAAAGCATGCAATAGAGTAAAATACAGGAACTGCTGAAGGAAGATACATGTAGTAAAAGAGATAGCTGTAAAGGAAATATCTACTGTATATAGAGAACTGTAAGTGGCTAGTGATGTAGAGTACAAGATAGGCATGTGAATGGCTAGAATTTATACATTATTACACTACTGAGTTTGTACATGATTACACTACTTTGGAATTATTCACATGTCCACTTTTACTCTTCCGTTTGCCCAATCAATACACAAGGATCCATTCAGGTTATGTTAAGATTCGTGATAAGCCCATAATTGGGTGATACGTGAGTGATTCATGAAGATTCATGAAGGCTCGATGATCATGAGAGTACATGAGTCACTAGCTGATACATGAAGATACATGATAATAGAAGCATGAGATACATGATGTAAGTGAAACACACGTGACAAAAGTATCTGATGCTCCCGAGGGGGATAACATCTCATGAAAAGATCCATATAGTACCAATCCGTGATAACAATCGTGTCAGCATCAAGTAAAGTAATCTAGAACAAGAATATAAATTCTGGCAAGTATGAAACGGTCAGAGAATGTACTCGCCTGATAACTGAATGTCTGAAGAGGATATACTGCCTGAGGAGAGATGTATGGCTCCTAATCAGAGCAACACAAGTCACAATGTATCCATAATGGTAAAAATAGAGTATACAATGCATACTACATGATTCTAGGTCAATCTGGTCAAAAGTCAACTCTTGGTCAACTCAACAGTCAAACTAGGTCACATGAAGTCATACTAGGTCACAGGGGATCAAACTAAGTCAAATAAAGTCAAACAAGGTCAAACAAGTCAAGGTTAGTCAAATCTAGGTTAAAGTCAACTCTTGGTCAACATTCTAATCAAACTTGTCAATAAATAGTCAACACGATCAATCTGGGTCAAGTCTAGGTCAAACTTAGACCAACTAAGGTTTAGGTCAAACAAAGACTAGTCAACAAGATAATTAGGTCAATCTTGACTAATGGTCAACTTCTAGTCAACCTCTAAGGCTAACACCAATCATGACACAACTCCTAAGTATACCACTTAACCCCATACATATCTTAATCTACATAGGGCTATCCATATAACCCATGGTCAAACATAATCAATTAGTTAGGGTTTAGTCAACTTAGTCAACTAGTCCTTTTAAAACTATCCAAGTCAATTCCATGTCAATTTGGTCAAGTTTGACCCATGGTTGACTTTGGTCAACAATGGTCAATATTTTGGTCAACCTAGGTCTAGTAGGCCTAATGGTCTATCCTAACTCATTGGCCATAGGCCATAGGCTAGTAACTAGGTTCCATAGGCTAATACCATATAGGTATCTACCTTATACAATATATATATATATATATATATATATATATATATATATATATATATATATATATATATAAATATATATATATATATATATATATATATATATATATATATATATATATATATATATATAGATATACACAATCTATCTACTACCTATATATCAATATGTGAATACACTATGTATATAATACAAATCACCCACACATATATATAATGACACTATATGAGATCTAATATAAAAATATATATATATATATATATATATATATATATATATATATATATATATATATATATATATATATATATATATACCAACTTATATATATATATATATATATATATATATATATATATATACATATATACATATATATAGAGAGAAGATTAGAGTGAGAGTAGAGAACAGTGAGAGAGAAGGACAGGAAGGGGGGTATGTGTTCTCAGAAAACTGAGAACAGAGGGTTGTTCCAGATTTCTGGAACCCAGAAATCACACACACACACACCCCTACATATATACATATATATATATATATACACACAACTACATATATACATAGATATATACCCTCACATCTCTCATACACACACATATACATATACATACGTATACAATGTAAATACACACACAAATACATATATATAGTACACAATTTTAGTTAGAAATTCGTTTTAAAACTCAAAAAAATACCAATTTAAACCCAGGAAACACTGTTCATAACTGAACATAGGGGTAAACCCAAATCCGACCCCTAAACTCAACTAAGACTTGAAACCAATGGTTGGTAATCGTGCCCCCATGTGTACACGTGTCGTAGGTGTCCCTAGGAGTCCACCACGATACGACACGACACGGTGTGTCAAAGTGTCAAAAACCCAAATCGGGTAAGTACAGTGCACTGTGAAGTGCACTGTCTCGTGCTCACGACACAGGACACGTGAGTTGTCGTGCTCGTGTCCCTAGGTTTACCTAGGGTCAGGCTAGGTACCTAGGTTCCTGCACAGTGTCCACGTGTCGTACAGTGTCGTGTCCGAGCCCGTATCAGAGCCTCGAGTTCGTGTTTACAGTGTCAGTGAGTGACCAGTGCAGAGGCGATTTCGTGTCCGATAAGACACGTGGTCGCATGAAACTTCGTGGGTAGGTTGTCAGAGGGTGCCCCTACCCTCGTGCCAAGTGGCACGTGTCCACGTGTTGTGTCGTGTCCGCAATCAGTGTCGAGTAGCAGGACAGCATGCACAGTCTCGTGCACGCGTGTCGGCCAGTCTAGGGCCACGTGTGTGCAACCTATGGTGTCGTGGTCGTGTCCTAGGATAGGTGGGGTGTCAGGGCATGTGTCCAAGTTCCTATATCGTGTCCACGACACGTGTGGACACGACACGAAGTGTCAAACAGAGGGGTTTAGCCTTGTGCACAGTGTGGTGTTTAACAGTGTGTTCGTGTCCAATTTGGACACGGACACAATACGATTTCATGCTCAGTCAACTAGGGTTGTGACCTACAAGTCTAGAGCTACCCAAATATGTATTTTGTTTTGCAAATCAACAACTTTTATTCCTAAGTGGCATTTCACCAAATACAGTTTTTCAAACATGGATACGTGTCCGATACGGACACGAAATCGAACCTACTTCCTACCAAACTTGGCCTACAGTTCCATGGTACCTAGATGCATGCAATTATGGAGAGAAAACACAATCTTAATAGGTTTTGTGAGTGTTTACCTATTGAGTGAAAACTCAATGAAAACAAGGTTTTGGGGGGGTGTCCTCTTCTCTTGGTGATGCCCAAAGCTCCACAAATCCTTGAGAGCAGGCCCTAACTAGTATCCTCTAGTGTAGGGGAGTCCAATGCAAGAAACTAGAGGTGATTTGGATCAAAAATGATCAAGTTATGGTCTTATGAAGGAATAGGAATTTCTAGGTTTTAATTCATGTAAAATTGATCATGAATGGGATGATAGGTTAATATAGGAAGGGGGTAGTGCTTGGGGGGTGCCCTTGGCCAGCCATGGCAAGGGGGGGTGTCCTTGGGTTTCTTCCAAGCTAAGGGAAGGACTTTGGTGCCAAAAGCATGGATACTTTGAGGGTTTTGTGGAAAATATCTACTAAGGTAAATATCAAGATATTTTTCCTACTTTAACCAATGTAAATATCTATCCCCTTAGCATTCTAGGTTAGTAACTAATCTCTAGATTAGGCTAAACTTGGTTAGGGGCTCTCATGACACTTAACAATAATTAAACAATAATAAAAACACATAAATACAAATAATTCCAAATAAATCCTAAAAAATTACCAAAATACCCTTTAGGCTAAAAAGCCCTAATTTGATGTTCTAAACCTATGGCTAGGCTCACATGATCATGGTTAGTCTCTACGTTATGAAATCTCTAGGGTTTACACTAGGGTTATACTAGTAAAGTCACAAAGTCATAAGTCGTGACTTAGAAAATAGTTTTGACTAACTAAAGTCACCAAAAATCATATCATGACTAAAATACCATTAATAAATAATAAAAATAATAATTTTTCAAAAATACCCCAATTTCAGAAAACTGGGTGTTACAAGTCTACCCACCTTAAAATAATTTCGTCCTCGAAATTTAGATGGTCGTACTCCTCCTAGGTCAGACCTCCAACAATCAGGGTCGAAGCTACTACCTAGCAACATACAAGGTTAACAAGTAAAATATGGGTAGTAGACCTATACTGGGTCATGTCCAAAAATTGGCCGGCAGTTTTAGGTCATAAGGTGTCCTTGATTTAAATCGAATCAAAAGTAACTCCATGGGGTAAATCAGGATGGAGCCTCGGGTCAGGAAAATCGTACTAAGCAAATGAAGCACACGATGGTATGCCTGAGTGGGACACTAAGGTCATAGGTGTAGTGTGTCATGTCTAGGTCATGTATGCAAAGTCAGTTTTGAGAAAATAACTAGTCTTGTGCTCCTAACTTAAAATTCACGGTAATGTGCCTACGATGATCACAACTTAGAGTGGGAAAGGTCTATGGCCTAAATTGAACCAAAAATAGTGATGAAATAGTGGTACCAGGGGGACAGGTTAAATAGGACAGTCTGTGGTCTCATCTAGGTGCACTACTCATTCTAGATCAATACTGTCCTATGGTATCAAAACGTACAAGCAATCTAAGGTGTCCAAATTGGGAAGGTAAGGAAACGACAATCATCAAGGCTATAGGGCCGTCTACCATCCTATATGAAAATTGGTTATTATCAAGTAAGTGAGAAATCATTAAAAGTTACTATTCCATAAAGTGGTAAAAGAAAATTGAAAATTTAGGCACAACAATCACAAATAGATTTTAGTCTTGATACGATCTAAGTTGATCAATTTCAGGATAATCGAGATTTGGGCAAGATGGGAGATCAATGAAATCAAGTATGAGCACGAGCATCCAATAATGAAGATCCAGGTCATGATTAAATTTAATTCAACTGGATACGAATACGAGGTTCATAGGCGATAAAAAATAATTCCAAGGAGAATTGTCAAGGCTGTTGCGGATAAGATTCTAAGGCAAGTTTAACTATGTTTCCATCCACGTGGATTAATATATGAAAAAGCGAACCAAAACGCAATAGGTTGATCAGACCATCATGCGTCGGTTCTGATTAGATAATATGTTAGTGGGTGTACACCCAATAAAATATATCATGATCAAGCTCGAAAAGGATAAGCTTGTAAAAAAAAACTTAAGGATAAATTTATAGCATAAGATATAAGTAAGGGTGGAAATGATGAAAGAAGATACATAGTCCAAGATCCTTAACCAATCGGGTCAAGCATTCAAGGTAAGGTACAAGGTTAAGTATTCAAGGATTCAAGCAGAACACCATCACATGCCAGGTCGAAAGAATTGAGCCAAGGTGGATCTCTAATTGAAATAAGAATTAATTTAGTATCATGGTAGAGGTTATAGTTTAGCCATTTGACCAGAAAATCATATCAAAAAAATAGAGTACAAGGAGACGGGTTTCAGTAGGACATAGAATACCTATATGAAGGTAGGCTAGTCTTGGTCTTACATGCGAAGTTTGTTGGGAGGTAACAGGTAGTATTATACTCTGAATATCTAAGTCACGGTAAAGGACGTCCAATGATCTAGAATAGAAAGTGGGAGTTCAAGACGTGATAATTGATGCAAAAATTAAAGAAGATCAAATTAACCCATGGAATAAAATTAATTAGGAATATAGTAAATAATTTAGGAACACAGTCCTAGGGATAGATAGGCTACTAGATGAATATAGTTAGGGTTCGATAAATCAAAGGTCAAGGTTAGAAGGTCTCAATAAGGTCTTGATTTGAGGAAATGTCGAGTAAGTCAGGTTTGGGATACAATCACATAGATTGGTAGGAGTTGAGCAAGATGCAAAAATAGAGGGGACAGTTCATTTTAATGGAAAGCAATTAGCAAGAGGATTAGATGGCAAGAAACAGATGAGAGTTTTCTCATAAATGTGATTGAGTACCTTAAAATAAAAAAAAATTAATCTAACACAAAGAAATTTAAATCAACAACTACAAAAATTTCAAAATCATCTACTAACACTAGGATTCAAAGTTCTACAGTGAATCCTCCAAAATCAAATTCAATCAAGGAAAAAGGAGTTTAAATCGTAATTTCAAATGAGATTCTCAAGGGTCATCCTAGGAATCTCTCAAGATATCCTAACAATGATTGAGTATCCTCTCTCACTAAGCTTATTCCTCAAATCCTATCGCAGGCTGTAGTGATACTCTAGTTCGAATATCACTACATAAACTCGACCTACATGGGCCACCACTAAAAATGTGTCACGACCCGCACCCTAGAGTAAGGGCACGAGAAGTGGGTACGTCCAGCCTACGCCGCAGTGTCTGCGGTAGAACGCTGTCCTAGGTCAATCATCTAACAATATAAAGGTACCTGTACAGTATATACTCTCCGAATGGAGGTGACATAACAAATATACATCTCAATCACATCTAGGGTAGAAAAAATAAAAGATAGATAGATAGATAGATAGATAGATAGATAGATAGATAGATAGATAGATAGATAGATAGATAGACAGTAACTCAAAGAGAACAGTAGAATAGATAAAATAAGTCTAAGTGTCTAGGATACATAACATCCAGAATGTCAACTCATAATACAATAAGTCTAAATTCTATATATCTCAACATCTCAAAATACAACTCAGAATGTGAGACAAAATGATAATACAGAAAAGACTGTCTAGCTAAACTAGCCTAGACTACTAGGGCAACATCCTCAGCTGCAGGTGGATCCTGCTGAGGGTCCACAACATAAGTATCATCTAGTCCTGCTCCATAATAGGTAGACACCAGGGCCTCATCCTCTGTAATATTTTCAACAGGTCCAGTCAGGACAGGAACGAGCACAATACATCTCACGCAGTGCATAGTATGATAGGAAATATAAAGCATGCAATAGAGTAAAATACAGGAACTGCTGAAGGAAGATACATATAGTAAAAGAGATAGCTGTAAAGGAAATATCTACTGTATATAGAGAACTGTAAGTGGCTAGTGATGTAGAGTACAAGATAGGCATGTGAATGGCTAGAATTTATACATGATTACACTACTGAGTTTGCACATGATTACACTACTTTGGAATTATTCACATGTCCACTTCTACTTCCCCCGTTTCCCTAATCAATACACAAGGATCCATTCAGGTTATATTAAGATTCGTGATAAGCCCATAATTGGGTGATACGTGAGTTATTCATGAAGATTCATGAAGGCTCGGTGATTATGAGAGTACATGAGTCACTAGCTGATACATGAAGATACATGATAATAGAAGCATGAGATACATGATGTAAGTGAAACACACATGACAAAAGTATCTGATGCTCCCGAGGGGGATAACATCTCATGAAAAGATCCATATAGTACCAATCCGTGATAACAATCGTGTCAGCATCAAGTAAAGTAATCTAGAGCAAGAATATAAATCCTGGCAGGTATGAAACGGTCAGAGAATGTACTCGCCTGATAACTGAATGTCTGAAGAGGATATACTGCCTGAGGAGAGATGTATGGCTCCTAATCTGAGCAACACAAGTCACAATGTATCCATAATGGTAAAAATAGAGTATACAATACATACTACATGATTCTAGGTCAATCTGGTCAAAAGTCAACTCTTGGTCAACTCAACAGTCAAACTAGGTCACAGGAAGTCATACTAGGTCACAGGGGATCAAACTAAGTCAAATAAAGTCAAACAAGGTCAAACAAGTCAAGGTTAGTCAAATCTAGGTTAAAGTCAACTCTTGGTCAACATTCTAATCAAACTAGTCAATTACTAGTCAACACAATCAATCTGGGTCAAGTCTAGGTCAAACTTAGACCAACTAAGGTTTGGGTCAAACAAAGACTAGTCAACAAGGTAATTAGGTCAATCTTGACTAATGGTCAACTTCTAGTCAACCTCTAAGGCTAACACCAATCATGACACAACTCCTAAGTATACCACTTAACCCCATACATATCTTAATCTACATAGGGCTATCCATATAACCCATGGTCAAACATAATCAATTAGTTAGGGTTTAGTCAACTTTGTCAACTAGTCCTTTTAAAACTATCCAAGTCAATTCCATGTCAATTTGGTCAAGTTTGACCCATGGTTGACTTTGGTCAACAATGGTCAACATTTTGGTCAACCTAGGTCTAGTAGGCCCAATGGTCTATCCTAACTCATTGGCCATAGGCCATAGGCTAGTAACTAGGTTCCATAGGCTAATACCATATAGGTATCTACCTTATACAATATATATATATATATATATATATATATATATATATATATATATATATATATATATATATATATATATATATATCTATATATATAGATATACACAATCTATCTACTACCTATATATCAATATGTGAATACACTATGTATATAATACAAATCACCCACATATATATATAATGACACTATATGAGATCTAATATAAATATATATATATCATTTATATATATATATATATATATATATATATATATATATATATATATATATATATATATATATATATATATATATACCAACTTATATATTACATATATATAGAGAGAAGATTAGAGTGAGAGTAGAGAACAGTGAGAGAGAAGGACAGGAAGGGGGGGTATGTGTTCTCAGAAAACTGAGAACAGAGGGTTGTTCCAGATTTCTGGAACCCAGAAATCACACACACACACACCTACATATATACATATATATATATATATATATATATATATATATATATATATATTTATATATAAAATATATATATATATATATATATATATATATATATATATATATATATATATATATTTACACACACAACTACATATATACATAGATATATACCCTCACATCTCTCATACACACATATATACATATACATATGTATACAATGTAAATACACACAGAAATACATATATGTAGTACACAATTTTAGTTAGAAATTCGTTTTAAAACTCAGAAAAATACCAATTTAAACCCAGCACTACAAGAAAAATGGCTTTTCTTGACGGTTTTTCCCCGTCAAGAAAGACTTTTCTTGACGGTTTTGGATCCGTCATCTAGGCCCCCGTCAAGAAAAGTCGACACTTTTCTTGACGGTTTTTTGTTTGTATCCTTGACGGTTTTAAACCGTCAAGAAACATGCGTTATCTTGACGGTTTTAAACCGTCAATAAAACAAACAAAAAACCGTCAAGAAAAGTGTCGACTTTTCTTGACGGGGGCCTAGATGACGGCTAATAACCGTCAAGAAAAGTCTTTCTTGACGGGGAAAAACCGTCAAGAAATTGTTTTTTGGTGTTTGCAAACCGTCACGAAATGAATTATTTTTTGACGTTTTTGCAACCGTCAAGTTAAAAATCGTCAAGGAATAAAAAAATTTGCCGTTTTACAACCGTCAAGATAAACATAATATATTCCAGAAATCCAATTACCAAATACACATAATTACACAGAATCCAATTCCAGAATCAATATATAATATCACAAGCATCACACAACTATAATACACAATTTTTATATTAAAAAATACGTTGTTCGTACATCCAAACATCCAACAAGTACATCCAACCACAAACACGTTCGTACACCATAAATATCCTAAACATTTATAGGAGTAAATTAACCAAAATATCTCTGAACCCAGAGCAGCATGCAACAAGTACATCCAACAAGTACATCCAAACGTCCAACCACAAACACGTTCGTACACCATATATACATATCCAAAACATATTTACAGGAGTAGATTAACCAAAATATATCTGAACCCAGAGCAGCATTTCCTTTAGGTTAATCTGCAAACAAGGTGAACATAACATTATAAGTCAGCAACACAACTGAAATTCAATCAAATTTTGAATGGGCAGAACAATCTAGGAAGGACTCAAATGTTGCAGTAGTTTAAATGTGCAGGAAATCAGTTGGGGAAAAAAATACAGAAATAGAGAGACAGTTCAGTTTAACATTCAATTCCCAATTAACATCAACAACAACCCCCAACCATCTCAGATATCACAGCATAGAAAACAACTAAGGTTAAACCCAGTTGAGTTATAACATTCAGTTCTTACTGAAAACTCAAATTATTTAGCAATTTCAAACCCAGACTAAATCCATATTCCCAGATTTGCAGTTCATAATACCCCCATATACTAGTTAACATAGGATACAATCTCAGATTTATAAAATGGAACCCATTCTCAGGTTGGGGTCATATCTGTCAATACTCAGTCCATTAGAAACCTATGATATCACAAACAAATGCAATGTATAAAACTCCCAATTCTGGAAAAGCACAACTAATATACATAGGTAACAGAAATCAAGCAAAAGTATCATGTTAGTTTTTGAAATCAAGAAAAACATGTGAGTATCAGAACTCTACATCAGAAAACCCAAGTATACATATGAGTCTCAGGCATGGTTGCATGTTACCATATCAATTTACATTTAGCAATCAAGTAAATTTAATGAACATTAAAACTCAGAAATGGTTCAGTTAAGCACTCAGTTTAGCACTCTTAATATATTAAGCAATCCCAACACCAATCTCAGGTTTTAGACATTCATTAAGAACCCAGTTATATTCAACAAATCAAAGACTCCATTTCTCAGTTAACATGTGAACTCAGGTTTCAAGCATACCAAATAAACCCAGTTATATTCAACAAATCAAAGACTCTTGCTATTAAAACCCCATTACTTGTCATGCCACAGGGCTATACCAACCAAGGTTCACAGTATCGGTATCGGACTATTCCTATGAGTATTAGTATCGGCAATATCGGTAGTATCGGCTGTATCGGATCGGAGTATCGGATTTTTTGGTATCAGAAAACAGACAATTATTAATAAATTATTTACATTTAAAAACATATATTTTATACATTTAGGCATAATTTTAAGTATTTTCAGTGTTATTTCTTAGTAGTTTTGAAACTAAATAAAATATTAGTCACCTTACCGATTGGCTTACATACAATAGATTGATTTTCTTCTTTTACATGCTTTTACAACCTTATTATGCTTTAAACCCTTGTTGATTTGTCTTTTTCGTTAATTTTTCTTTGCCGAATTGTCCGGAAAAGAGACCCTCATTGTCGGTATCGGCCAGTATCGGGTATCGGTCGGTATCGGATCGGGACATGCCAAACCGTATCGGTATCGGCCGTATCGGATCGGTATCGGCCGATACTTTAAACCATGATACTCACTCTCTATTAACACACAGAGAAACACATGACACTCCTGACACTAGCCAACCCTCTACTACAAACACTCGAGACACTACTTCTTCCCATACACTCACTCACACATGCCGTACATCACTTCCTAAGCTCAGACTAAGGGGGTCAAGCCCCTGCCACTGAAGCTCACTCTGCTGCAATATTGGTCAAGGCACTGCCCTCCTACTGCAGACCCATCAAGGCCTGCTCCTTACTGCAACTGGCAGTTCCTCCCCTGCCTGCAGGGGCATAAACCCCATCCATTGACCTGCCTGCACTCCAAGGTTAACTGTTATTCTAACAGAAAGTAGGGAGCAGTCCCCAACTGATAACAACAGTCCCAATTGTTAACTGCTACAGCTATGCTCCATTATCCGAGCCCCCTCTTTATTACATATACTGATACACTAAACTCCAACCCCTTCCTCTACACAACTGATATAATGTCAAGTGTAATTGGTATAAGATTGAGCTATAGCCCTATATCACACAAACGTACTTATATATAGCAGTCCTTATATAAATGTTGTTTCCTAATGGACATGAACTCATCTCCACACTCACAAATACCATAAACTCATTTCACATTCACTGTGGAGTAAGGAACACAGACATACACACACACACCAAATGCATATAACAGTCCACTCTAATCATATTCTTAAAACAGTCCACCATTTCCCCTCTCTTAAGAGATGCTCAAAATCTTGTCCATGAAGTAGATAAAGTCCAAAAATTACCTCAACTGATTGCTTAGATTAAGAACTGCGAAACATGATCCATCCACTCCGTACGCACTTCATTGATTTCATCAAATGTGTATACACACTTTTCATTATACTGTTTAAAAATAGGAAGAAAAAATGAAACATAAGTGATAATATATAAATATATTATAAACATACATGTTGATTAAGAAGAACATCACCTTGGGATTAAGCAAGCTTCGATCATATGAGATCTCTTTCATATATCTCATAACGTAGTAACCACATTCGATGGAGCCGGTTTGATTCGGTACCTATGCATAGAAAAGCAAAGATCTTACACACTTGTTCATTTTTGATTTATATATATATTAACGAGAAATATATTGAGAGAAATATATTGTACCTGAATTGCAATCCAGTTCAATTTAAATTTTTTCACTTGGTTACCACATTGAGCATGAAACATACGAAGCCCGCTATGCAAATTAAAGTGGAAAATATTATTTGTCATTATTAAAACATCTAACATTGACTATAGTTGTGCGAAGTATTGGGACAGATATATTCATGCATACCTTGTTACAATGTGCTTAAGATCATCACAGATGCAACTTCCCAAAGAATCCAAATAGTATGCTCTCATTAGTAAAAGATCAATGACTACCAAAACCCAATGATCACTGTAACACCATATAACACCAAGATATATACAAGTTATTGAGTATACAACCAAACAATTGCTAAATAACACAAGTTCAAAGCGACAAAGCATGTCAAGAGAAATAGTCGACTTTGTTTGTGACTGTGAAGTGGTTGATTATTGGTCGTGTGGTTTTTAAGTGAGGGAGGACTGATTTGAGTTACATATGCATGGTACAAATTGGAAAAAAAAAAAGAAAACTGAAACATAAACTGAAACTGAGACTAGCCCAATATGGAAACTGGAAACTGAAACTGGGTTTCAACAGGGAACCCAACATCTCAAAGAGTATCCTATACTCTTATTTGGTTTCCAACAGGAACCCATCATCTCAAAGAGTATCCTATACTCTTATTTGAATATACATTCATGATTTCTTGAAAATGGGGGAAAGAATGAAATATGAATATACATTCCAACAAGTTATATGTTCCAGAATGTTATAAAAGAAAATAAGTAAGAAATGTATCACCTCGGGTTGTATGGCAAGAAAAATAGTCGACTTTCTTTTCGAGAGTTCAGACTATTACAGATATGCCTTGCCCTTCTATCCTGTGATGCCAAAAATTCTTTTATCCCTGACTTGTTTGATGGTCTTGGATCAATGAATGAAACATTCTCGTCGGAGTTTAGGTCCTTCAAACGATAGTACAATGACCTATAGTTTGTAAATAAGTTAACTCAACTTATTAATGTAATAATAAACAATTTTAACGAGCAAAGTATTCTTGTACCTAATGTAGATTTGTATACTGTAAACAATGAGATCCAAGACCCTTAGTAACAGTGTAAACACTGCAAAAGAACATAAACACTGCAAAATTCGTAATCATCATGATGCTCCCGGCTACAACTATTCTTCTTCTTCAGTAAATTAAGATAGCTAACTGGTCTATATATAGTCACATATATTACACAAATGTGGCTACAAAACTTGACTGCCAAGTGCAGTTAACTAAAAATGGCCACAAAGAATATATTATGTTTATCATGAAGTGATACCGACGAACTTACAAAGGACAGGATGTGAGAATCAAGAAGGTTTAGAAGACTTCAAGAAGGTTTAGAAGACTGCAAGCATCAACCACAACCATAGACATTCAGAAACATCATATAATGTGAGTTCAGTAACGTTCTTAACAATGTAACTGTGAAATACACCAAACAGTGACATCAAAAAAAACGTAAAACGAGACGGCCACCGAAATATAAAGGTTAGTTTAAGAAGCTACAGAGACAACAGATAAACGCAATATATCGATCATTTTTAGTAAGTGAATGATCATTTCCGCCATGCCATCAGATTTACTACAAAGATTAAAAATGAGCTAAGATATCAAAGATATTTCCAATCTAGATGAGAAATAAATCGGCATGAATAATGAAATAAACAACTATCACTGCCAGCGCAATGAAATGATACAATTCATCGCGGATTTTTTGAAGAACATTACCAGGCAGATTGACAATAAACAGACAGGTTACTTCTGGTATTCATGGAAAGTTAAAAAGGAAACTAGAACATATACTGATTTAAAGCGCTTATAATAATTACATCGGCCATCAACAGTCCATGCTTCTGTACCTTTTTTTTATAGACATATTTACATAAGGATCATTATATATAGATAACATTAGTCACTGACGACCGCATACATGTACTATCCACTGCAAGTTGCATGTTTAGTTTCCAGATATATAGATAACATTAGTCACATATATTACATATTCAAATCTATAATAAGCTATATTCTCCCAAATTTATAAACTAACAATATAATGGGAAAGTTAAAATACGAATAAAGAATTTAATGGGTGAACAAATTCAAAACAGGAAACTCAGCCAACACTGTTCAGTTATATATTCAAATCTCAGGTCATCAACAAAGTTAAAACTCAGCTTTATAGGAAAACAAACTCAGTCATATCATAACATATGGTTTCATACAAAGGAAAATTAGTTTGTTCATTTAGAGCATTCAGTGAATCAGTTAATAAAGTTCTCAGTCATAAGTTCATTTAGAGCATTCAGTCCTAGCCTATCACCAGTAATATAAATTTAACATTTCAGTTTATCATCAACTAACAAAACAACATGTAAACCTTGTTAAAAACTGGAAGGAATATAATAGGACCTCTAGTCCTGGTGGTTATATAACTACCATCTTATCGCTCCTCCTTACTAGTGTACCTATTGGCTTGTATTGCACTTTTCCAAACCAGCTAAAACATTTTTTTTCTCATCTTGTCCTCAATTGGCGTTGTCTCCAACTTCACATGATTTTTCCCTTAATCTTGTCCTCAACTGCACATGTGAGATACGAAAATATATTATGGGACACGGGCAAATGATTTCACGTGTACATGATGAATGATGATATAGCTTTTGTAGGTGGTCTATCCAAATGAAATTTATCGATCAAATTGGAAAAGTGGGCTAGGTGTTTGCATTTTATAGGGCAGGAAATAAATGAAAAGAAGGGTTAATGTAAATATTCCGCTGCCGGAACTTGAACCCTGGTCTCTCTGGTGAGAGGCGAGTATCCTAACCAACAGAACTACAATGGAATCTTGATATTAACCTATATTTTCACTTTATAACCTATATGATATACAATCAATTTTTAATTGCTCCGAAGACTTATTTTTATACACTGTTAGGATTTTTCAGAATCCAGATGTAGAAGTGGCACTTTGTGTCCATATTAAATAAGCACTGTCGTGCGCAATTCATGCAGATTTAGGATAATAAGTGGGACACGGAAGTGATTTGCCGTTTGTGGAGTCTACAAATTCCATGGGAGGTGTGAGGAAATATCATTGAGAACCTTACGAGGATTTTCATACCTTCTACTCTTATTTAATTATTTATATGAAGAAGAAGATTTGAACTTGATCCGGATTCCTTACAACAAAGGAAGCACGTTCACTCTAAAAGTGTGGCCGTGTCCTGTCGATCATGTATCGGACTCTCCTCAGACACTCCAAAATACACTAGGACACACCAAAATAGGTGTCGTGTCCGTTTCGCTGTGTTGTGTCGTATCCGCATCCGTGCAACATAGACTACAACCAAAGACAATTTTTTATGGCCAATAACTCATGCAACTTCCTATTTGTATGAGGTGTACTGGCTACACAAGGGATTGCCTGCAGTGTTCTGAATCTGGATTTGGAGAGCATTGACACCAAAGAAAGAGAAAAGAAAAAGGAAAAGAAAAAAGAAAATGGTGTAGAAAAATCAAGATTCAGCTACCTACCAAGCAGATATTTTCATGGTCAGGAATAATATACACCACAAACACACTACCATACATGTCGTACCACAATTCTAGGCTTGAAGAGGGCATCATTCTGTTGAGATTGATGACATCATCAACCCCTAGTCCATTCGAAACTGGAACTGAAACCAATCTGTTACCATTCGAAAACCCAACTCCCAATCAATCGAAAACACCCATTGAACCCACATAAACACCTTGTTAAATTTCTAAGTGTGTTTGTGGGTCAATCACGTGTTGGATTTGCAGAACCTACTGATTAAATTAGGATGATCGAAAAACCCTAAGTTGGCTGACACAAAAAAACTCTAAGTTGACACAAAAATCGAATTGTAGAGAGAAGAAATGAAAGATATTATACCGCATGGTGAAGATCGAAGTTGCCGCATGGTGAAAACGTCGGGGACGTCGTGTAGGCCATCGAAGAGAGGGTTTTCTCGAGGGAGAGGGGACGTTGCGTAGGACGTTGGGTAGGCTGCCGAGGAGAGGGTTTTCTCGATGGAGAGGGGACGTCGTGTAGGCCGCCGAGGAGAGGGGACGTCGCGTAGGACGTCGTATAGGCCGTCGAGGAGAGGGGACGTCGCGTTGGACGTCGTGAAGGTCGCCGAGGAGTGGGTTTTACTGTTTGGAGGGAGAGGGAAGAGGCCGGAGGGATGGAGGTTGATTTCTCATGGAGGAAGAGGGCGGAGGGAGGCTTTTCGAAGTGGAGGAAGAGGTCGGAGGGAGCGATTTCTCGAGGAAGAGGCCGGAGGGAGAGATTTCTCGAGGAAGAGGTCGGCTGGGGAGAGAGGATTTTCGAAGTGGAGGGGGGGTTTTGTTATGTGCGAAGGGTTTTTTCAGATCTGCTCTATTTGGTGCGAAACCGTCAACAAATTAATATTTTTAAAAGAAATTACGATAATGGCAGCTGAAATAGCCGCGGGAATTTTCCCGCACAGACTTTAGTTGACGGTTATTATCAAAACGTCAATAAATAGATTTGTATTTCTTGACGGTTTCACTAAAACCGTCAACTATTATGGTATAAATTTGCTAAATTAACACAAAACGTGTGTTTCCTTGACGTATGTCTAAAACCGTCAAGGTTACCCATTTTAATGACGGTTTTCCACGACCGTCAATAAATAAACCGTCAAGAAAAGCCATTTTTCTTGTAGTGCAGGAAACACTGTTCATAACTGAACATAGGGGTAAACCCAAATTCGACCCCTAAACTCAACTAAGACTTGAAACCAATGCTTGGTAATCGTGCCCCCATGTGTACACGTGTCGTAGGTGTCCCTAGGAGTCCACCACGACACGACACGGTGTGTCAAAGTGTCAAAAACCCAAATCGGGTAAGTACAGTGCACTGTGAAGTGCACTGTCTCGTGCACGTGTTCACGTGTCTCGTGCTCACGAAACAGGACACGTGAGGTGTCGTGCTCGTGTCCCTAGGTTCACCTAGGGTCAGGCTAGGTGCCTAGGTTCCTGTACGGTGTCCACGTGTCGTACAGTGTCGTGTCCGAGCCCGTATCAGAGCCTCGAGTTCGTGTTTACAGTGTCAGTGAGTGACCAGTGCAGAGGCGATTTCGTGTACGATAAGACACGTGGTCGCATGAAACTTCGTGGGTAGGTTGTCAGAGGGTGCCCCTACCCTCGTGCCAAGTGGCACGTGTCCACGTGTTGTGTCGTGTCCGCAATCAGTGTCGAGTAGCAGGACAGCGTGCACAGTCTCGTGCGCGCATGTCGGCCAGTCTAGGGCCACGTGTGTGCAACCTATGGTATCGTGGTCGTGTCCTAGGATAGGTGGGGTGTCAGGGCATGTGTCCAAGTTCCTGTATCGTGTCCACGACACGTGTGGACACGACACGAAGTGTCAAACAGTGGGGTTTAGCCGTGTGTACAGTGTGGTGTTTAACAGCGTTTTCGTGTCCAATTTGGACACGGACACAATAGGATTTCGTGCTCAGTCAACTAGGGTTGTGACCTACAAGTCTAGGGCTACCCAAATATGTATTTTGTTTTGCAAATCAACAACTTTTATTCCTAAGTGGCATTTCACCAAACACAGTTTTTCAAACATGGATACGTGTCCGATACGGACACGAAATCAAACCTACTTCCTACCAAACTTGGCCTACAGTTCCATGGTACCTAGATGCATGCAATTATGGAGAGAAAACACAATCTTAATAGGTTTTGTGAGTGTTTACCTATTGAGTAAAAACTCAATGAAAACAAGGTTTTGGGGGGGTGTCCTCTTCTCTTGGTGATGCCCAAAGCTCCACAAATCCTTGATAGGAGGCCCTAACTAGTATCCTCTAGTGTAGGGGAGTACAATGCAAGAAACTAGAGGTGATTTGGATCAAAAATGATCAAGTTATGGTCTTGTGAAGGAATGGGAATTTCTAGGTTTTAATTCATGTAAAATTGATCATGAATGGGATGATAGGTTAATATAGGAAGGGGGTAGTGCTAGGGGGTGCCCTTGGCCGGCCATGGCAAGGGGGGGGTGTCCTTGGGTTTCTTCCAAGCTAAGGGAAGGACTTTGGTGCCAAAAGCATGGATACTTTGAGGGTTTTATGGAAAATATCTACTAAGGTAAATATCAAGATATTTTCCCTACTTTAACCAATGTAAATATCTATCCCCTTAGCATTCTAGGTTAGTAACTAATCTCTAGATTAGGCTAAACTTGGTTAGGGGCTCTCATGACACTTAACAATAATTAAACAATAATAAAAACACATAAATACAAATAATTCCAAATAAATCCTAGAAAATTACCAAAATACCCTTTAGGCTAAAAAGCCCTAATTTGATGTTCTAAACTATGGCTAGGCTCACATGATCATGGTTAGTCTCTAGGTTATGAAATCTCTAGGGTTTACACTAGGGTTATACTAGTAAAGTCACAAAGTCATAAGTCGTGACTTAGAAAATAGTTTTGACTAACTAAAATCACCAAAAATCATATCATGACTAAAATACCATTAATAAATAATAAAAAAAATAATTTTTCAAAAATACCCCAATTTCAGAAAACTGGGTGTTACAGTCGTTTAGTATGGGGACTGAGCTACTTTATGCTCACACTATGGCTTCTTTTACGCATGGAGACTATACGAGCTTTTACGCTCAAAAGTTGACGTGTGCGTAAAGTCTATTTGAGCTACTTTTACGCTCAAGGTTATTTAACAACCACTTTATGTGGGAAGTCTATGTCAGGGCTACTTTATGCCTAGTCTACTGCTTTACGCTCAGAGTACATTGGGGCTATTTTTACGCCCTATTCTTTCTGATCAATTTGGAACGTAGTTTTCCTACATGGCTTTCATGTCACACATCCCGAAGAACGTGTGTACGTACATCCTATTCTTAATAAAATAATGGGACACGTGTCAACGTATACAGAGGATGACTTTTGTCGTGGGTGGCAGTTGTCAGCGTAAAGACGGAACTTTCGCTAAGTTTTTACGCACAAGAGCCCAAGTCTATAAATAGACTTATTTTTCTCACAGAGAGAGGAAGACAGACAAAGACAGGAGAGAAGACAGAGTGTCATAACCCGCACCCTAGAGTAAGGGCACGAAACGTGGGTACGTCCAGCCTACGCCGCAGTGTCGGCGGTAGAACGCTGTCCTAGGTCAACAATCATCTAGCAATATATCTCTAAACAGTTTATACTCCCCGAATGGAGGTGACATAGAAGTAAAACTCAATCACAACTAAGGAAGAGATAGCACGATATGAAATAGAACTCAAGAAAATAAATAGATGAAAAGTAGTCTAAGATAATCCCAGCAATATCCAGAAGTACATGGTCTCAGATACATAATGAAAGAATATATACAACTCTGAACTCCAAATAAAGTCTAGCTAAAACATGCCTCAAGACTACATAAAAGAAGATAAGCCTAACTAATCTAGACTAGGCAATCGGGGTGATATCCTCAGCTAGAGCTGGGTCCTCTTGAGGGTCCAGCTCGCAGGTGTCATCTAAGGCTGCCCCGTAAAAAGTGTCCAGGCAGGCCTCCTCCTCGTCCTCTGTAATATTTTAACAAGTCCAGTCAGGACAGGAGCGAGCACAGTATATCTCAACAGTTCATAGCATGTTAGAAAATATAATCATGCAGTAAAGTAAGATACGAGTACTGAAAGAAGTACAGTATGTAAACAGAGAGAGAAAGCTATAATAGAAATATCTACTATAAATAGAGACTAACAGTGGCTAGTGAGTCAGAGTACAACATGAACATGTAAATGGCATGGGATGATTCTGATACTACACTATGGAATGATTCTGATGCTACACTACTGGTGTATTATTCACATGTCTACTTCTACTCCCCCGTACCCCCAATCAATACACAAGGATCCAACCAGGTTATGTTATGATTCCATGCAAGGCCCCCGAAGGGTGGTACATGGAAGCCCATAAATAGGGATTCTAGGAGACCCAATGTATGGGATAAGGATTCAAGGAAGACTCTGTGATCATAACAGTATATGTCACAAGTAATCAGCGAACCAATGAAGCATAGTGATACGCCATGTAAGTGAAACGCACAGAACATGTAGTACCCGATGCTCCCTAAGGATAACATCTCAAGAAGGGATCCATATAGTACAAATTCGTGTGACCAACGTGACAGTGCAAGTAAAGTAATCTACTACAGGAAATAATTCTAAGCAGGATATGAAATGATCAGAGAATGTACTCGTCTGGTATCTGAGTGTCCAACTGAAAAGTACTGTCCGAGGAGTGGTGTCTGGATCCTATTCAGAACAGCACAAGTCACAACAAGTCCAGAATGGTAAAATGAAGCACTACTATGCATTCTACATGAATCTAGGTCAATCTAGGCCAAAGTCAACTCTTGGTCAACTCTGGTCAACCCTAGAAGTCGAACTAGGTCAACTATGGTCAAACTAGGTCAAACAAGTCTACACTAGGTCAAACTAGTCTAGCAAGTCTATTCTAGGTCTAGTAAAGCTATACAAGCCCAATCTAGGCCTGTTAGTCAAACAGGTATTCACAGGCCATAGGCTATTCTACATAGGCCAAACCAAACACATACACCATGCCAAACTATATCTAAACAATACTCTATTGATATGTTACATAACCTAATACATAACACATGTATTTATGTATATTACATATATGTAGTAAATACACACATTACATTATATATATACATACATTACCTATTAGCTATTATTCACATAGAAGAATAGGATATACATATAGGGTGGTAGAAAAGTATTGAGAGTGTGAAGAGTGAGAGAGGGTTCAATGTGTTGTGCTAAAGTGGGTGTGTGATTGTGAGAGTAAAAAGTGAAGTGTACATGGGAAGAAGTGAAAGAGGAAAAGTGTGCATGTGTGTTTGTGTCACTTGCATGAGTGTAGTAAGGAAGTGAACATGTGTGTGTGTGTGTGGACTGTTATAAGTGACAGGGATAGGTTTGTATAGACTGAAACTTATGTGTGTGTCATTAGTGATACATGTGTATGTGTGAGTGGTAGACTAGAGTGAATGTGTGTGTGTGTGTATTGTAGTAAAACATGGCCAAATAGTTACCTACTGCTATCAGTTTCTACCCACCAAACCAGTTCAGAAATGAAATAAAAGAAAACCCAAAACTCAGTAATCCAACCTACTGTTATTGTCCAGAACAGTCCCATAACTAATTTCCAGATTTTGGACTCAAAACACAACAAATCAAACCCAAAATTGCCATACAAGTAGAACATATATAGAAGAACTATATTAGGATGTAAACATGCAATTAGGTGTATTACATTGGATAAAAATAGATGCCAAATTTCATTTTTGAAAACTGAGAATAACAGGAAATTTGGAATTGATTCACAGTTTTTTTAGGAAATAGGGAAATTGAGTTTTAACAATAAAAATCAATTAAAAATAACAAAACAGTGGTTGGTAACCTATGTATATGTTGCATACGTGTCACACAAGTGATTTGTGTCCACAAAAGTGGACACAAACGTGTCCATAATTCAAAAATCTGAAACAGGAAAAATCAGGACACAGAGACTGGACAGTCTCGTACGGGTGTGTACGCATGTCGTGCACCCGACACAGGCCATCCCAGGCCTCGTGCTTATGTCCCCACCTAGTCTAGGTCTAGGTGCTCGTGTCTAAGTGTCTGCATTGTGTCCTCGCATGTCGTGTCCTAAGTTATAGGGCCGTATCAGTGGCTAGACACACACTGTGCACAGTGCAGTGCAAGACCAATGCACGATTGATTTCTCACCAACCAGTGCACGAGACCTAATGAAAATTGGGGAGCATGGTGACAGTGGGTGCCCCATTGATCCTACAAAATTTTGTGTCAAACAAGTTCGTGTCGTGTCCTGCAGGAAGCCCGAGTGGCAGGGGAGCACTGTAGCTGCGCGCGAGCGTGTGTGAGTGTGTGTGCACGAGTGTCCAATCGACACGACACAAGCACGAATTCAACTCAGTCAATTAAAATCGTGTAAGCGACATCAAAACATAATTTTCCATTCAAAAACATTTCGAAAATAACACAATCGATTCCACAGTGGTATTTCCACAAACACGTTGAACAGTGCACTGATACGTGTCCTATTTGGACACGAAAGGACACTAAAACTTAGGGTTTCCTATTCCTACTGTTAGGTTAGGTCTAGGGCTCCCTAATGATGCAAAAATATCAGGATTCTATGGTAGAAATAGGAAGTTACCTCAATGTATCAAAACCCTCAAAAAGCTCTAATGAGTGATATTCTTCTTGATGGTGAAACTCCTCCAAAGCTCTCCAAATCTGAGAATATTAATTACCAACAGAAAGTAGGTTGAATTTAGAACCCAATGAAATTTGTTTGGATTAAAAAGGAGATAAAATGGATTTACTAGGATTTATGGAAGATAGAGAAATACCTCTTCTAAAACTTGGCAAGAAAACCTAATGGAGGCTAGCCCTAACTTTGGGGGGCATTAAATAGGATGGGAAAGGGTCAATAGTGGCTGCCATGGGCTGATTAGGGTTAGGGTTGGTTCATGGTGTGGGCCTATGGGCTATTAAGCCTAAGTCATTAGTCATGACTTATGAAGTCATAAGCCATATTAGTCAAATCAACTCCAAATCCCTCCAAACAAGTTCCAATGACTTAACCCTCACTAAAATGGGACAAAACAAGTTTACTTAACCTAACCAAGTGGTCTTAACCTAGGTTAGTCACTAGGTTAGTCTTCTAGTCAACACTAGTCAAAGTCAACTATAGGGTCAAAATCAATTCTACTAAAAATCACCAAAAATCACAAAAAATCATATTAATTATAATAAGTCTAAGTAATAAATAATAATTCCAAATAATTCATAAAATTTCAAAAATGACCAAAATACTCCCAAGCTAGAAAAGTGGTAGTGATAAATCTACCCTCCTTAAAATAATTTCGTCCTCGAAATTAAAGGCGAAACTAAACTGCTGAGAAGGATAGAAAAGTATACCTCAAGGTCCAAAAAGATAGAGGTACCGCTCGCGCATCTCATCCTCCAGCTCCCAGGTCGACTCTCCTGGAGAATGATGCCTCTATGGGATGCGTACCAAAGGTATCACCTGGTTCCTCATAACCTTCTCCCGTCGATCCAGAATCTTCACTGGCTGTTCTGGATAGCTGAGAGAAGGCCCAACCTCAATCTCTGAATGATCGAGCACATGGCTAGGGTCAGCTACGTACCGTCTCAACTGCGATACATGAAATACATTGTGGACCCCCACAAGTGCAGGCGGCAAGTCTAGCCTGTATGACACGTCACCGACTCTCCCGATGATAATGAAAGGGCCGATGAAGCGCGGGCTAAGCTTCCCGCCTCCACCAAAACGTATTGTACCACGAGTCGGAGATATCTTCAAGAAAACCTGGTCTCCGACCTAATCACAAGCAAGGTCTCAATTAATTATAATAAACAAACATGATTATTAAAACACAACAATCAAACCTAAACTAATCCTACTCTAATCTGTACCTCAAACTCCAAGGGCCTCCGGTGGCTATCGACCCAGTGCCGATGTTTGTCCTGCGCCATGCGAAGTCTGTCCCTGATGAGCTTCACCTTCTCAGCTGCGTCAACAACCATCTCTGGCCCCAGTAAAGCTCTCTCACCAACATCATCCCAAGATAAGGGTGTACGGTACCTACGCCCGTACAAAGCCTCGAAAGGTGATATCTCAATGCTGGCCTGAAAACTGTTGTTGTAAGCAAACTCCACCAAATGAAGATAATCCTCCCAAGAGCCTCCAAAGTCCAAGACGCACGTCCGCAGCATATCCTCAAGAGTCTGAATAGTCCTCTCCAACTGTCCGTCCGTCTGGGGTGGTATACGGTACTAAACTTGAGCTGGGTGCCCAAGCTAGTCTGCAGACTCCTCCAAAAATGGGAAGTAAAGCGACTATCCCGATCTGAGACGATGCTGACCGGAACTCCGTGAATCCTGACTATCTGCCGCATATACATCTCTGCAAGCCTCTCTGTAGACGTACCCACCTTGAATGGCAATAAGTGGGTCGATTTGGTCAACCTGTCAACGATGACCCAAATCGCGTCTTTCCCTCCTGGTGTACGCGGCAATCCTGATATGAAGTCCATAGTGATATGCTCCCATTTCCACTCGGGAATGGGCAGCGGCTGCAATAATCCACCGGGCCTCTGCCTCTCCGCCTTGACCTGTTGACAGATCAAGCACCTAGCTACGAAGCGAGCCACCTCCCGCTTCATCCCGGACCACCAAACATGCTCCCTCAGATCTTGGTACATCTTGTAGGCACCCGGGTGTATGAAGTATTGAGATCTGTGGGCCTCCTGCATAACCTGCTCCCTGAGCTCTCCGCTGGGCACATATAATCTAGAACCGTACCTCAAGGCACCATCATCTGCAAGAGAAAACTCGCCCTCCAGCAATCCTGCTCGAACCTGCTCTCGGAGACACCGCAGAGCAACGTCCTCAAACTGTACCGACGTGATCCTCTCTACCAAGTCCGACTGAATCTGCATCCCCCATAACTGCATCTGTGCCCCGGGCACGATCACCTCAATCCCAAGGCTCTCCAAGTCTGCAAGAAAATGCCGATCCATGGTCAAACACATGGCTGTCGGATACCTACTCAAGGCATCGGCAACCACGTTGGCCTTTCCTGGGTGGTACTGAAGTAGGATGTCAAAGTCCTTCATCAACTGTAGCCATCTGCGCTGTCTCATGTTCAACTCCTTCTGAGTGAATACATACTTTAAGCTCTTGTGATCTGTGAAGATCTCCACCCTCTCCCCATACAGATAATGCTTCCACAACTTCAAAGCAAAAATCACCGCCGCCAGCTCCAGGTCGTGGGTAGGGTAGTTCTTCTCATAGGGACGTAATTGCCTGGAAGTATAGGCAATCACCTTCCCATGCTGCTACAAGGCGCAACCCAGCCCCTTTCCTGAAGCGTCACTATAAATAGTGAAACCACATGATCCTGAAGGCAATGTCAGAATCGGAGCTGTCGTAAGCCGCTTCTTCAACTCATCAAAAGCTGCCTGACATTCCTCTGACCAAACATACTCAGCATCCTTCCGGGTCAACCGTGTCAACGGCTCTGCAACCCGGGAGAAATCCTGCATAAATTTCCGATAATATCCTGCCAGCCCCAGGAAACTCCTGATCTCTGTAACTTAAGTCGGTGCTGCCCATGCCTCGACTGCTAAAATCTTCTTGGGGTCAACTGAGATACCATCTCTAGTCACAACGTGCTCCAAGAAGTCCTTCCGGTCCAAGAAAAACTTACACATGGAGAGTTTTCCATAAAGCTGCTCCCTCCTGAGAATCTCCAGCACTATCCGCAGATGCTCCTCGTGCTCCTCCTTAGTCTTGGAATATATCAAGATGTCGTCAATGAACACCACCACAAACTGATCCAGATATTGGTGGAACACCATGTGCATAAGGTTCATAAACACTGCTGGTACATTGGTTAGCCCAAACGGCATAACCAAAAACTCGAACTGCCCGTACCGCGTCCTGAAAGCGGTCTTGGGAATATCCTGCCCCTTCACCTTCACCTGGTGATATCCCGACCTCAGATCAATCTTGGAAAATACCCGAGCTCCGCTCAATTGGTCAAATAGATCGTCGATCCGCGGCAGTGGGTATTTGTTCTTGATCGTGTAGTTGTTGAGTGCCCTATAGTCAATACACATGCGTACTGACCCATCCTTCTTCGACACGAACAATACTGGTACACCCCATGGCGAGGAACTCGAGCGGATGAAGCCCTTGTCCTGTAGCTCATCCACCTGCTTCTTCAGTTCTACCAGCTCGCTGTTGTTCACCCGATAGACATGCTGAAAGATGGGTTCTGCTCCTGGAACCAAGTCTATCGAGAACTCTATGTCTCTGTCTGGTGGCAATCCCGACAACTCCTCTGGGAAAACATCTATATAATTTGCTATCAAGGGGTGTGGAATCATCTGCTCCTCGACCGAGACTCCACAGAAGTCTCCGCTGCTCTGCTCTGCCTGACGTCTGGAGTACTCGAACTCTGGCTCCCCCGACGCTCTGAAAAGAACTCTACCCCCTCTGCAATCAATGTTGGCGTGGTATCTGCTCAACCATTCCATGCCTAGTACTATATCGTAGTTCGGCAATAGCATTACGAGCAGGCTCACCTCCAACTCACGGCCTCCCAAAACTACTCTCCGACCCTTACAAATATCACTCACGAGGATAATGCCACCCCCGGTCGTGATCTTGTAAGTCCTAGGCAACGATTCAGCTACGATACCATTTCTAATCGTAAAAGATACTGATATGAAGCTATGCGAAGCACCGAAATTGAATAATGCAAAAGCTGGACTGGAGTCGAGAAGAATCAAACCTGCAATCAGCTCTCTGATGACCTTCGCATCCTCTGCTACCATGGTGAATCCTCGCCCCTGCTGGCCTCCCCTGGCCTGCTGCTGGTGCTGGACAAACCTCTGCTGCTGCGTCTGCAGGGCTGGTCCCCTCTACTGGCCTGTTGGAGCCCTGGCTCCACCTCCCGGAGCTGCTCGTCCTATAAGGCACTCCCTCATCTGGTGGTCTGCTGAACCACACACTAGGCACTGGCCTAGCCTCTTCCGGCACTCATTGGTGACATGCCTGGGCTTCTTGTAATAGACACAAGTAACATCCTGCCTCTGACCCTGCTGGTACTGCCTCGGCTGCTGCTGCTGATGGACTGGCCTCTGCTGAATCGGCTGCGGCTGAAACTGTCTCAACTGCTGATGCTGAAAGTGGGGCCTTTTGGCTTGGCCTCCGCTGCTGCCTCCAACTGGGTCTCTCCCCCTCTTGAGCCTAAGCTCAAGATCATCCTCTGCCAACAAGGCTTCTGTCAAGATCTCCTCGAACGTGGCATCCCGGTTGCCCTTGGTCAAGGACTTGACCTCCTTGACTAGGCCCTTCCGGAACCTCTGGGCCTTTGCCGTCTCGCTCAAGCCCTCCACAAACCTACCGAGGCGGCCGAACTCCCCGGCGTACTCCTCCACTAAGAGACTCTCCTGGACCAGGCTCTCGAACTGTGTCTCCAAGGCTTTGAGTGCTGAATCTGGGAAGAACTTCTACTTGAAGAAGCCCTTGAACTGCTCCCAAGTCTGCCTAGCTATCCCCACCCTGGGGTCTGACTGATACCAGGTACGAGCAAGATCTCGCATCCGGCTAGTCGCGGCCTCGATCTGAAGATCTGCTGGAATCCTGGCGAAGCGGAAGATCTCCTCTATATGCTCGATCCACTCATCGGCATATAGGATCCCCTTTGTCCCCAGAAAGTCTCTGGGGCTCATCTTCTGAAACTGCTCGATCCCCGGTGTCCTCGGCTGATGGACCACTGGTCGAGCTGCGACCGTCGTAAGGGCCAGCTCCATGCCTCTGTCCTGTCGAGCCTGTTGTCGGTCCATGAACTGCTGGAAATACGTGAACATCTGAGTTGCGTCCACGTATCCTGGAGGCGGCTGCTGGAAGGGATCCTCTGGAATAACCGGGTCCTGCCTTCGAGTCGGTGGATGCATACCCCCTGCTGCGGCTGCCGAGGTCTCAATACGAGTTGAGGTGGCAGGAGCTGCAGTCTCCTGGCCTCGCTGTACTGGCTGGGAGGTAGCAGTCCCCATCATAGCATCCCCATGGATGGTATGCTGTGATCTAGTCTCTACCATCCTGAAGATAGACAGACAAGAGTATCAATTTCTGAGAAAGAAGCAAAATAACAAAGGCGGACAGTTAAAAATTCAAAGGATCAGCTGATAATAAGGATTTAGATGGCAAATAAACGAATTTTTCCTAAAGTGATTGAGTACCTTAAAATTAATATTCTATATCTTACTGCAGGCTGTAGTGATACTCTACTTTGAATACCACTATACTTCTAGTCCAGACCTGCATGGGCCACCACTAAAAACGTGTCACGACCTGCACCTTAGAGTAAGGGCATGAAACGTGGGTACGTCCAGCCTACACCGCAGTGTCGGCGGTAGAACGCTGTCCTAGGTCAACAATCATCTAGCAATATATCTCTAAACAGTTTATACTCCCAGAATGGGGGTGACATAGCAGTAAAACTCAATCACAACTAAGGAAGAGATAGCACGATATGAAATAGAACTCAAGGAAATAAATAGATAAAAAGTAGTCTAAGATAATCCCAGCAATATCTAGAAGTACATGGTCTCAGATACAGAATGAAAGAATATATACAACTCTGAACTCCAAATAAAGTCTAGCTAAAACATGCCTCAAGACTACATAAAAGAAGATAAGCCTAACTAATCTAGACTAGGCAATCGGTGTGATATCCTCAGCTAGAGCTTGGTCCTCCTGAGGGTCCAGCTCGCAGGTGTTATCTAAGGCTGCCCCGTAAAAAGTGTCCAGGCAGGCCTCCTCCCCGTCCTCTGTAATATTTCAACAGGTCCAGTCAGGACAGGAGCGAGCACAGTACATCTCAACAGTTCATAGCAGGTTAGAAAATATAATCATGCAGTAAAGTAAGTTACGAGTACTGAAAGAAGTGCAGTATGTAAACAGAGAGAGAAAGCTGTAATAGAAATATCTACTATAAATAGAGACTAACAGTGGCTAGTGAGTCAGAGTACAACATGAACATGTAAATGGCATGTGATGATTCTGATGCTACACTATGGAATGATTCTGATGCTACACTACTGGTGTATTATTCACATGTCCACTTCTACTCCCCCGTACCCCCAATCAATACACAAGGATCCAACCAGGTTATGTTATGATTTCATGCAAGGCCCCCGAAGGGTGGTATATGGAAGTCCCATAAATGGGGATTCTAGGAGACCCAATGTATGGAATAAGGATTCAAAGAAGACTCTGTGATCATAACAGTATATTCACAAGTAATTAGTGAACCAATAAAGCATAGTGATACGCTATGTAAGTGAAACGCACAGAACATGTAGTACCCTATGCCCCCTAAGGATAACATCTCAAGAAGGGATCCATATAGTACCAATCCGTGTGACCAACGTGACAGTGCAAGTAAGGTAATCTACTGCAGGAAATAATTCTAAGCAGGATATGAAATGATTAGAGAATATACTCGCCTGGTATCTGAGTGTCCAACTGAAAAGTACTGTCCGAGGAGTGGTGTCTGGCTCCTATTCAGAACAGTACAAGTCCCAACAAGTCCAGAATGGTAAAATGAAGCACTACTATGCATTCTACATGAATCTAGGTCAATCTAGGCCAAAGTCAACTCTTGGTCAACTCTGGTCAACCCTAGAAGTCAAACTAGGTCAACTATGGTCAAACTAGGTCAAACAAGTCTACACTAGGTCAAACTAGTCTAGCAAGTCTATTCTAGGTCTAGTAAAGCTATACAAGCCCAATCTAGGCCTGTTAGTCAAACAGGTATACACAGTCCATAGGCTATTCTACATAGGCCAAACCAAACACATACACCATGCCAAACTATATCTAAACAATACTCTATTGATATGTTACATAACCTAATACATAACACATGTATTTATGTATATTATATATATGTAGTAAATACACACATTATATTATATATAACATTATATATATACATACATTACCTATTAGCTAGTATTCACATAGAAGAATAGGATATACATATAGGGTGGTAGAAAAGTATTAAAAGTGTGAAGAGTGAGAGAGGGTTCAATGTGTTGTGCTAAAGTGGGTGTGTGATTGTGAGAGTGAAAAGTGAAGTGTACATGTGAAAAAGTGAAAGAGGGAAAGTGTGCATGTGTGTTTGTGTCACTTGCATGAGTGTAGTGAGGAAGTGAACATGTGTGTGTGTGTGTGGACTATTACAAGTGACATGGATAGATTTGTATACACTGAAACTTGTGTGTGTGTCATTAGTGATACATGTGTATGTGTGAGTGGTAGGCTATAGTGAATGTGTGTGTGTGTGTATTGCAGTAAAACATGGCCAAACAGTTACCTACTGCTATCAGTTCCTACCCACCAAACCAGTTCAGAAATGAAATAAAAGAAAACCCAAAACTCAGTAATCCAACCTACTGTTACTGTCCAGAAAAGTACCATAACTAATTTCCAGATTTTGGACTCAAAACACAACAAATCAAACCCAAAATTGCCATACAAGTAGAACATATATTGAAGAACTATATTAGGATGTAAACATGCAATTAGGAGTATTACATTGGATAAAAATAGATGCCAAATTTTATTTTTGAAAAATGAGAATAACAGGAAATTTGGGATTGATTCACAGTTTTTTAGAAAATAGGGAAATTGAGTTTTAGCAATAAAAATCAATTAAAAATAATAAAACAGTGGTTGGTAACCTATGTATGTGTTACATACGTGTCTCACAAGTGATTTGTGTCTACAAAAGTGGACACAAACGTGCCCATAATTCAAAAATCCAAAACAGAAAAAATCAGGACACAGAGACTGGACAGTCTCGTGCGGGTGTGCACGCATGTCGTGCACCCGACACAGGCCATCCCAGGCCTCGTGCTTGTGTCCCCACCTAGTCTAGGTCTAGGTGCTCGTGTCTAAGTATCTGCATTGTGTCCTCGCGTGTCGTGTCCTAAGTTATAGGGCCATATCAGTGGCTAGACACACACTATGCATAGTGCAGTGCAAGACCAATGCACGATTGATTACTCACCAACCAGTGCACGAGACCCAATGAAAATTGGGAAGCATGGTGATAGTGGGTGCCCCATTGATCCCACAAAATTTTGTGTCAAACAAGTTCGTGTCATGCCCTGCAGGAAGCCCGAGTGGCAGGGAAGCACTGTAGCTGCGCGCGCGCGTGTCCGAGTGTGTGTGCACGAGTGTCCAAACGACACGAAACAAGCACGAATTCAACTCAGTCAATTAAAATCGTGTAAGCGACATCAAAACGCAATTTTCCATCAAAAACATTTCGAAAATAACACAATCGATTCCACAGTGGCATTTCCACAAACACGTTGAACAGTGCACTGATACGTATCCTGTTTGGATACGAAAGGACACGAAAACTTAGGGTTTCCTATTCCTACTGTTAGGTTAGGTCTAGGACTCCCTAATGATGCAAAAATCTCTGGATTCTATGGTGGAAATAGGAAGTTACCTCAATGTATCAAAACCCTCAAAAAGCTCTAATGAGTGATGTTCTTCTTGATGGTGAAACTCCTCCAAAGCTCTCCAAATTTGAGAATATTAATTACCAACAGAAAGTAGGTAGAATTTAGAACCCAATGCAATTTGTTTGGATTAAAAAGAAGATAAAATGGATTTACTAGGATTTATGGAAGATGGAGAAATACATCTTCTAAAACTTGGCAAGAAAACCTAATGGAGGCTAGCCCTAACTTTGGGGGGCATTAAATAGGATGGGAAAGGGTCAATAGTGGCTGCCATAGGCTGATTAGGGTTAGGGTTGGTTCATGGTGTGGGCCTATGGGCTATAAGCCTAAGTCATTAGTCATGACTTATGAAGTCATAAGCCATATTAGTCAAATCAACTCCAAATCCCTCCAAACAAGTTCCAATGACTTAACCCTCACTAAAATAGGTCAAAACAAGTTTACTTAACCTAACCAAGTGGTCTTAACCTAGGTTAGTCACTAGGTTAGTCTTCTAGTCAACACTAGTCAAAGTCAACTATAGGGTCAAAATCAATTCTACTAAAAATCACCAAAAATTACTAAAAATTATATTAATTATAATAAGTCCAAGTAATAAATAATAATTCCAAATAATTCCAAATAATTCACAAAATTTCAAAAATGACCAAAATACCTCCAAGCTAGAAAAGTGGTAGTGACACAGAGAGATTAGAACTCAGAGATTTTTGATTCTCTAGAGCATTCTTCTTCAACCATTCTTTCAGAACAGAGTGAAGCAAAGCAGGAAAGCATTCGGCCTCGCCATCAGTGCCCAAGTGCGTCGATACCTTTTTGGTGACTTAGTTCTTCCAGTTGTTCATCTTCAAGCAGTGATCTTCATCATCATCGTATGGTCCAAGGAACAAAGTGATCATTTACAGATCAGACTTCTATAGCAATACTTTTCGAGAATCAAATTTGTACTTCTTGTACTTTTTCTCGTTTTATTTTCAAAAGCCAATTTTTCTGGCATTTTGTTAAGTGAAACAATATATATATATATATATATATATATATATATATATATATATATATATATATATATATATATATTTATATATATATATATATTTATATAACTATATATATATATATATATATATATATAAAATATATATATATATACATATAAATATATAATATATAAATATATAATATATAAATATATATATATATATATATATATATATATTTTATATATATATATATATATATATATATATATATATATATATATATATATATATACATATAAATATATATATATATATATATATATATATATATATATATATATATATATATATTTTTTATATACATATACATATAAATATATATATATATATATATATATATATATATATATATATATATGGCTCTCCTCTCCAGTGCTCCCCCTCCTTTCCTCCTTGGGAAGCCCCTAGGGCTTCCCTCCCCCCCCCCGGTGGTTGGCGTTCTCTGATGGCCAAGCCTTGGCCGGCCGAGTACGTGGAGTTGATTCGTCAACTCTACGCCTCCCTTCCTCCTCCTCTCTCCGACGACCCCCCTCCTGTCCCCCGTCCACCCTCCATCCCGCCCCTTCCTCATCATTCTGCCCAGGCTCCCGGCCTGCATCTCCCCAGCTCCCAGCTCGTCCCCTCCACCGTCCCCTCGCCTGCCGGCCCTCTTCTCGCCCCCTCTATCGCCTCCGAGCTCGCCGCTGATGCTAGTCTCCCAGCGCCTGCGTTCGCCAGCCCCTCCCCCCATCATCTTTAGCTCCCGTCCAACCTATTCCCTCTTCCTGCTTCGGATCATCCCTCAAACGGCGTTGACCTCTCCCCGGGGGGACTCCCACCTGCAGTGCAGGAATGGGGAGCTTTCCCGTCCACCAGCCCCAGCTAGCGTCGTTTCGAAATTTGAACGATGCTGTTATCTCCTCGGGAGAGTCACCCTCCTGCGGTGCAGGCTTGGGAGGCCTCCCATTATGGCATCACGTGGGCGGGTCTGCTCCCGTACCCAACATGACAAGCCCACTTTCCATTTACGCAGGCGCACTTAATCCCCCCTTGACAGAGGCATCCCCCGGTGGGACCCGCCCCATTCTCCCTTTTTACGCTTCCAGCAGCAGTCTTCCCCACCCAGGCGGGACCCACCCTACTCTGTCATACTACGCTGCCTACAATGGACTTCCTCACCAGGGTGGGGCCCTCCCTACTCTCCCAAACTATGCTGCCAACAGTGGACTTCCTCACCCGGGTGGGGCCCTCCAATCCTAATCTCTTTACGCTAGCAAACCCTGTAGTGGTGTTCATCACCTGGGTGGGTCCCTCCAATCCCTTTCTCTTTATGCTAGCAACCCCAGCAGTAGAGTTGTTCTCCTGGGTGGGCCCCCCCCCAATCCTATGCCCTTTACGCCAGCGACCCCATGCTCCCCCTTTGCGCGCCTCAGCATACGTTTTCTGCGCCTGCTCCGCTGGCAGCGTATCCAAACCCCCTATTCCCTATTCTTTAGTCGGGCCCTCCTCCGACCCTTCTTTTTACGTAGCCACTGCGTATTCCCCATCCGGTTCTCTCCCTTCTCAGCCCCTCCCCCACTACGTCCACCCTCCCCCTGCCATCGCCTCGGCTCTCCTCGCTACCCTCTCTTCCTCCCCTCCCTCCTCGCTCGTCGACCCTCCCCCAATTCTTTCCAGTGCTGCAGTGGTCCTCGTGGCCCTAGACGCCCCCCTTGGGGCTCCCGACCTCCCTATTGTTCTCCTATCTATCCTTCTCTCCCCTTCCTCCTTGTCTTCGTCGGACCGCAGCCAGGATTCCATCATCCCGATCCCCACTGTCATCCTGTCCCCCGCTGAGGTTGCCCCGAGGGATTCAGCCGTCGATCCGACGACGACGCCTCCCCCAGGCCTTGGGAGGTCCATTTCTGCCACCATCTCTCCTCCTTTCATCCCCCAGACAACCCCCTCAGTCATCTTTCCCCATCCCGAGTGGTCCCCCCTCGACTGCCCCCTCCTTCTGGCGGTCGTTCCTCGAACCTGCCTCCGGCCGCTCTACCCCCGTCGAGCTTCGCGGACATGCAGCGCCCGGACCTAGATCCAGCCAAGACTCCCCTCGTCTCCAACATCACTCTTTCGGATATCGTGTACTCTCAGGATTCTACGGTGCCTTCTGTTCCCTTCTCTGTCAAGGAGATGTCGGATCTGTCGAACTCGTTCCCCCACACGTTCATTCTTAAATTTTCCTCTGGTTGCCCCAAGCTCTCAAGAGTTCAGGAGACGATAGCCAGCTGGAGACTCTCAGCGGATTACCGGGTAGCTCCCCTCGACCCTAAACATATCCTCCTTCACCTCTCTTCAGAATTAGACCATAAGACAGTCTGGTCCAAGGGCACGTACCGGATTGATTCCCACCAGACGAAGATCATCAAGTGGTCATCTAGCTTTAGCACAAAAGAAGACTAAGCGACAGTCGCCGCCTGGATCACTCTGTCCAACCTGCCCCTAATCTACTTCGTCCCAGCGGCTCTCCGACGTATTGCCAACTCCTTCGGCACGTATGTGGCCTCAGCCCCAGAGACCAGCAACGTCACCAAAGGCCACTATACCAAAATCTACGTGGAACTCGACCTCACCACCGAACCACCTAACTTCATCAACATCGAACTGGGCAACCAGACCCACACCCAACAAATTATCTACGATAACCACATTTTGTTCTGTAACCACTGCCACTTAAGAGGTCACCTCCCCAAGCATTGCCACAGACTCCATCCATAACTAAAGAAGAAAACACCCCAAAACTGAAGCAAGCCAATCGAGGGGAGGACCCCCATGCCACCTATCCTTCATCGCCTAAACTCGCACACTCGATTCGACTCCAGTGAAGACATGTCCGACAGGAGCGAATCTCCTTGTAAAGCACTGATTCTCTACAGTTCCCAAGACATCACCCTATCCAATCAGTTTGATGCTCTTGAATCGGAGGACGAGGAAATCCAGGAGGAGACAGCCGATTCCCCGGAAGCCGGCAAGCGCACCGAGATGCCCCCCATTCTGGAAGGCATAGAACTGTCCTTCCACGTTACCGAAGCCAATCAACTTCTCAACACCGAAGACCCAGTGGTCCAGGCCTTAGCTATTCTAGGCCCCGACTAAGTTCGGAGAGGGCTCCAAGTTCAGGCCGCGGGATTCCCTTTTCAGCAATTCAACCTCCTGACAGGGAGCACCAGTGACTCCGTTATCATCCCACCAAAGAATGCGATCCTTGACTCAGCCGGAGAATCGATCAGTTAGCAACCAGCCACGAAGGAGCAATCAGATATATACCCTCCCTCCCCTATTTTGAGGCAGGATCTTCTACCTCGGGTAAGGCCAAGGCCAACCACGGTCCCACTGAAATCGCCACCATCCAAATCAGATCCGCTGCCAAGCAAAACAAAATAACCCCCCCAACAACTCCCTTAATGCTTAACATCCTATCCTGGAATGTCTGCGATTTGGCCAACAAACTGACGTTAAGGAGAATCATAAACC
This sequence comes from Iris pallida, assembly GCA_029216955.1. Classification (NCBI taxonomy): domain Eukaryota; kingdom Viridiplantae; phylum Streptophyta; class Magnoliopsida; order Asparagales; family Iridaceae; genus Iris; species Iris pallida. The sequence continues at coordinate 10,411,648 of JANAVB010041820.1, forward strand.
TGCAGAAAATCCACAAGATAGACATCCTCATTATTATTGAACCCAAAATTCCCCCAAAACAATTAAATCTATTCAACTGCAACTCGGCCTCCCCATTGCCACTGCTGGCAGACACGACATTTGGATCCTCGGCACGAAGGATGTCAAACTTGGTGTCATCCAGGACTCCCGGCAGGCCATCTCCTGTTGGTTTGATCACCTAGGTCTTCCTGATCCCGCTATTCTTTCTGTAATCCATGGCAGCTGCGATGTTTCGGAGAGAAAGCTGCTCTGGAATGACCTCCTTGACATCCATCACCTTCACACCAATTCCCCTTGGCTTTGCATCGGGGACTTTAATGTGATCACCTGCAGCGCAGAGAAATTCGGTGGTCATTCACTGCCCGCCCCGACCATGCCTGATTTCAACAACTTCGTCTTCAACGCCCACTTGACGTCGCTCCAGTTCTCTGGCAACGCTTTCACCTGGTGCAACATGCAGGACGACGATCGACGCCAATATTCCAGGCTTGACAGGGTCCTCACGAATGCCTTCTGGCACGACATGGGGATCTCTACCAACCTGTCCCACCTCAACTCCACAGAATCAGAACATAACCCCTATTAGTTGAGATCAACAACAAGCCCTCCTCATCTAAAAAGAATTTCTAATTCCTCAACTTCTGGACCGGGCACCCCCAGTTTCTGGACATTGTTGCAGAAGCATGGAACCGCGAGGAGTGCCCCAACCCCCTTACCCAGGTGGGCAACAAGCTTAAGGCCACCAGGAAAGCCCTGTCAGCTTGGAGCAAGCTCGCCTATGGGGACATCTTGTAACGCCCCAGTCCCAAAATATGTAGGACCAAGTACGTAGACATGCCAGCTGTATACATACGAAGTACATGGACCTCGTATGTATACATAAGCTGTAAATGTAGTAATCCAAGACAACTAAATCTCATCCACAAAGATAAATAATAATATAAAAGCAACTTTGAGTTTGTCATGTACACCACAGTTGGATGGAGACAAAGTCCACTATCGACCAAATTAAATATGGAAAATATACAAGGAAAGAATTAGCAAGCGAGAGCAAGTGACGAATCCAAGAGTAATCATCACGACGAAATAGAGCGCAAGTCATAGCCTTAGCTAGAGCACCTGCAAGAAGTCACGAAAACACACCTGGCGAGATAACCAGGTCCTCAGAGGGACGTAACAAGACACATAATATCATGCCAATAACTGAATAAATAAAGCTCAACAGAAAAGTATGCATGGGTAAAGGTTCCTAACCATTCTATGTGTAATTCAATTTAGAGGACAACGTTCTACGCAGGGGCTGTCTCAAGTATGTAATAAAGAGTGGCCAACAAGTAGCGCTCATCCGAGACACTATCGGCCGAGTAACACGTAGCGCTCATCCGAGACACTATCTCCCAAATGTGTGAAAAATATAAGTAGCCCCTACGCTAGTAGCTGTCCCCTCCCCCCAATGATACTATACGTGTGTCGTAACCATGACACACAAACACGTGTCGTTTCTACCACACTGTTTTAATATAGATAACTGTCAAGTCTTCTAATCATGCATCTATTGACAGTTATTCCTACACATGCGCACGGGGGATCAGCCCACACGCAAGTGGCCTCTATATGATACTCACAACTCTCACACACAACTCGTGTACAATCGTTCCAAGTCAATGAGACACACTAAATTTGATGGTAGTCGCTTAACTCTAAGCCAAATTTATAAAATATAGTAATTTGTATCTACATATAATTTAGAAAGAAATAATCTTGAAATTAAACACAACATGCAAGATATGAGCAGGAAATTTAAATAGTAAAGGCAAGGTATCTTGCCTGGTGTGTCGCCTGGTGTGGTGCGAGGATCATGATGCCATATTTTCGTCCATTAGCCGAGGTCCATGCGAACATGGCCTAAATTTGCGAGAAAATAGGAACGCATGAGTAGTCGTGGTCAATGGTGAAAATCGAGGAGAATGATGAAGAATATACTCCTACTATTTTTAGAAAAAGTATTTCTAATACTAGATTTTTGTTAGTAAAATAATCTTGGTAGATACTTGAAATCTAAGAAAAACCGTTTTAGGCAAATTCTCTGTTGATAACAATAGAATAATCATATCTTTACTTGATAAAAATACTTGAATATATTTTATAATTTGAAGGCTACTATATATATTTTTAGTCAACCCATTTGTATAAGAAATTAATTACTAGAATGAATAACCATATTTTTATACATATTTATAATATTTATCCCTATCCAATTTTAATTCTTATTAATAAACAAAATGATAACCTTACTAGTAATAATAATAATAATAACAATATAAATGCTAATAATGAAAATGATAATAATAATAATAATAATAATAATAAAATGATAATAATGATAATGACAATAATAATAATAAAAATAAAGATAATAATAATAATAATAATAATAATAATAATAATAATAATAATAACAATAATAATAAAGATAATAATAATAAAGATAATATTAATAAAGATAATAATAATAATGATAATGATTATATTCTTAATAATAATACTAATAATCGATAATGATAATAATAATGAAAATAATAATAATAAATATAATAATACACTACTTACTGTTCGTTCTTTTTAAGAAAGTAAGTAAGAGGGAGAGAGAGAGAGAGAGGGAGAGAGAGAGCGTTGGGAAGAAGGGGGAGAGAGTGATCGAGAGAGGGTGAGAGAGAAAGAAGAGGGTTTTGGGGGTCTTACCGGCGGAATCGGCAGGGCGGCGACCGGAGGCCGGTGGAGGCACGCCGGCTCGACATCGTGTGCACCACGGAAGAGGGAGTAGGTCCAGCCAACGGCGACTCTCGGCTTGGGCGAGCGCCAAGCGCCGACGTGCTCAGGAGGAGTCGCCGACGGTGTAGGGAAACGGAGGCGGGGGCACGATCTGGGGCGGAATCGGTGGGAAAGCCGGAGATCTGCGGCGGCGACGAGCGCCTGGCGCGGACGACGCTTGCGCGGGCGGAGCGGCGGAATCGGAAGACGCCGTAATGTGGCGCCGGCGGATCAGCCCTCGCCGGATGGGATGAGAAGTCGGGCGGAGGCTCGGTGGATGAGCGCCGGTGGTGGTGCCACGATTCGAGTTGCCGGAGGCGCAGCATGGCAGTGGTGGAGGCGCAGCATGGCAATGGTGGAGGCGCCCATCGCTGCGAGGGGAGCTCCGGCGGGCGGCGACAGAGGCGCGACGGAGCTCGAGAGTCCAGGTGAGGTTTCCCCCTTCTCCTCTTCTTATTTGGGGGTTTCGGCGAAGTCGGTTCAGGTGGTAGTGGTGTTAGGGATTTTTGTGATGGTGGCGGAGAGCGGAGGTCGACCGGGCAGTCGAGGGGTTATGGAGATCGGGGGCGCTTGCTGGTCGTGGCGGCGGGTTTGATGATTACGGTGATGGTGGTGATGATGTCGATGTTGACGGCATTTGGGGATAGTGGTGGCGGTGTTGCTGTGGCCCGGTTGGGCAGGAGGTGGCGAAACCGGTGATGGCGAGGTCGGGAAGGCTGGTGGCGGGGGTGGTATCGCCGGGCTGCTGATGTGCGGGAAGGTTGGTAGATGATGCGGAGATCGAGGGTGGTAGGGTGTTGATGGCGTGGTAGTATTGATGTTACTGTGTGGCGGGTTGGGTTAGCATTAGGTTTGATAGGATTTGGCCTTGTCGGGTGTGTCCGACACGGAGGTGGTGGCGAGGAGATGCGTCCGAAATTGTCGGACGTGAAGAGGGATAACGTACATGTACTGGGGGAGTAGTAGATTGGAAGGCACAGACACGATGCACAATTTGTGGATATGGAGAAAATCTATGGAAGAGTACCTGCCTATTTATAGGATGTGGGAATTCTCATTTGGATAGGATTGGGGAAAGATTTAAATCCCCTTTTAGATATTTGCTACTAATAAATTTAAATCAATCAATCCAAATTCAAATCAAAATCCAATTTAAATATAATTAGATTTTTAGTTTGAAATCAATGGGATAATTCTAATTACAAATATTTATTTATTTAAATAACTCCATAAATTCAAATCAAGATTTAGATGCCAAAATAATTTCAAATTATATTTTCTAAAACGCTAGTAATATTAATTTCGAAAATTACATTAAAATAAACTAATAAATAATTACTAATTATATATGTATGTATAAATACTGTTTTCATAATTATGCCTTTCTAGTACGAAATAAAAATATTATTTATATAAAAAAATTCGAGAAATGAAAGGCGTTATAAATAAAATAGCAACTTGAAATTTTGGAAGATAACAAAATAATTATTATATACATTATCTTGAAACCATAAAAATAAAAATAAATTTAAACTAAAAATATGTACGCTTGCACATATTCGCACTCTTCGAGCAATTACAAAAATAATTTTTTTCGCGCACGTGTACAATACGACTACGCGACGTATAATAATAAAATTTCAAATCGGTACCAAAATTTAAATAAAAAAATAGTAGAAATTTAGGGGTTTTACATCCTACCCAACTTAAAAGAATTTCGTCCTCGAAATTAAGGATTAGTAGGGGGGTGAGAAGGTACAAGGGGTATAACAAGTCTACGGGTGAGGCAAAGGTATAACGCCTTAACATAAACAAGCATTTAGTAGGTCACGATGGTAGGTTTAGGATCAAGGGAAAAGACGAATAGCTTTATGATGAGGATATAGCCACGGGTTGGTAATGGCTAATTACAGTGGTCATAAGTGATCGGACAACTAAAGGGGATACTCGACACGAGGGATTTCGTCCTTCTAAAATAGGTGGAAGACGAAAGCGATAAAGGGTTCCAAAGGTGAATTTATCGAATACGAATACGAATACGTGGTTCAAAAGTGACCGAAAAAATTTCAAAAAGAATTATCAAGGCAATCGTGGATGGGACTCTAAAGGACAAGTTTAGCTATGTCCCCATCCACGTAGAACGATAGAAAAAAGTGAACCAAAGTGCACTTGGTTGATCAGACCATTATGCACCGGTTCTGAGTAGACAATACGTTAGTGGGAGCGACCCAATTAAGATATGCCTTGGACAAGCTCGATAAGGAATAAGCTTGCAAAAACTAGGCTACATTAGCATCATTAGTCAAAATGGTAAATACATAGGCACGAGAGATTAAGATTTAAAGAAGGTAGAATGATTCTAAGTTATACAGTCGTCCTATAGTCTTCTTATCCAAGTCCTTGGTTGGCTAGACGGGTTAGGTCCTCTAGATTCTAGGATCTAAATAAGCTTGCTAATATAGGTCACTAGGTCAAAGGGGTTGCTAGTTCATAAGGCTAGTTCATAAGGTATTCAACCCAACTTAAAGAATTAAACTAATGGTGTGATAGGTCCAACAATCAAGATAAAATGCAAGGTTAAGCATGTAAGGATTTAAGTAGAACTAAATCGCATATCGGGTCGAAAGAAATGGAGTCGAGGTCGAGTCTCATCTATAGTTTAAGGTATAATGGTTTTACGGTAGGGATTAGAGTCCAGTCATTTTGACCCGAAAGTCGCAATATGAAATTAGAGTACAAGGAGACGTGTTTTAGTGGCACGTGATATACCTACATAAAGGTGGACTCGTGTAGGTCTTGCTTGTGAAATTTGTAGGAAGGAAACGTCTAATATTATGCTCCAAATACCCAAGTCACGGTAAAGGACACAAAAGAAATTAAAATAGAAAGTGGGAGTTCATGAGATAATGATTAACGAACCAAATAAATGACCGTGCTAAAGCATGAAATAAAGATAACTTAGATTCTAACAAATCAAGGTAAAATAAATTAGGAGTACAGTTTCTACGGATATGATAGCCACTTAGATGGTGTATGATCAGGGAACGATCTAATCATTTCTCAAGTTTCAAATGATTAGAGGGTCATGACAAGAAGATCTAGAATTTAGGGAAGGTCGAGTAAGTCAAAAGATATGTTCATCGGTTTGGTCGATGACTAACTATACTTGTGTATATGCAATATCATACTCATAGGTGGCATGGCAATCTAATGTACAATACTTCTATCTCACTAGGGCGACCTTCCTTGCTTCTTGGTCCTCTACCAATATGATCTAATCTAAATTTCAAGTTCCTCGAAGCTTCTCAATAAAATTTTCGAGATACTCCACCAAAATTTCTAATTATCTTAAGCTACCAAGTCTAGTCAAAATTTAAAGTCCTAATCAATCTCGAAATAGTACTTGTATATCGCAAAATGAACATACATTTTTTTTTATTTTTTTTTACTAAAAATTTAAATATCCATAATCAAGGCTTTAAACTCGAAATTTAAATAACTCTATAAATCATAGATCATAGGACAAAATTTGAAATTTGAATTTTTCCTTCAAAGTCGATATCTTCCAAAAAAATTTAATTTTTTTTTCCAGTCATCTCTTTAAAATTTAATAACTTTATAAATCGTATGCGCAATTTAAAACCTCAAGTTCTCTCCCTTCTAAACTTTCATCTCTCTAGTCGTCTAGAAAATCATAATTTAAACTCTTTAAATAATCTCGAGATAAACTCTATCATATTACAATCCAATCTTAGGTTAACCGTAAATCAAGTGTCACAATATAACTATTTTACAATTTCAAAATTCATAAAAAATCTGCTTTCCTCGATCTAGCTATCATCTTGTGTATACCACCTTGTAAATTTAAAGTAAAATTTTAACTATTCATGGATGGCGGTAATATGCTACTACCCAAATTGGAATTAACTAATCCTTATGATCATATCTTTAGGAAAAATAAATGTCCTTATACTCAAATATAACCTCAATGGATATTAATTGTCAATGCGATCTATCTAGCCATGTGTTTAACCTATGGGCATATACTAGTATAGTCATCTTACTAAACACGAAACTAAGAAATTTATGGTAGAAGGAGTCAAGCAAGATGTAATTCAAGGAGGACGAACGAGAGTTCGAAATTTAAAGTCAAGAAAGGATGTCAAGTAGGTGGATGAGATTCTAGACTCTAATCCTATATTGCAGGCTCACATCGGTACGGTAAAGTAACCGAAGTGATAAACTGGACCTGCATGGGCCACCACAAAAACATGTAATGCCCCAGTCCCAAATTACGCAGGACCAAGTACGTAGACATGCCAGCTGTATACATACAAAATACATGGACCTCGTATGTATACATAAGCTGTAAATATAGTAATCCAAGATAACTAAATCTCATCCACAAAGATAAATAATAATATAAAAGCAACTCTGAGTTTGTCATGTACACCATAGTTGGGCGGAGACAAAGTCCACTACCGACCAAATTAAATATGGAAAATATACAAGGAAAGAATTAGCAAGCGAGAGCAAGTGACGAATCCAAGAGTAATCATCATGACGGAATAGAGCGCAAGTCATGGCCTTAGCTAGAGCACCTACAAGAAGTCACGAAAACACACCTGGCGAGATAACCAGGTCCTTAGAGGGACGTAACAAGACACATAATATTATGCCAACAACTGAATAAATAAAGCTCAACAGAAAAGTATGCATGGGTAAAGGTTCCTAACCATTCTATGTGTAATTCAATTTAGAGGACAACGTTCTACGCAGGGGCTGTCTCAAGCATGTAATAAAGAGTGGCCAACAAGTAGCGCTCATCCGAGACACTATCGGCCGGGTAACACGTAGCGCTCATCCGAGACACTATCTCCCAAAGGTGTGAAAAATATAAGTAGCCCCTACGCTAGTAGCTGTCCCCTCCCCCCAATGATACTATACGTGTGTCGTAACCATGACACACAAACACATGTCGTTTCTACCATACTGTTTTAATATAGATAACTGTCAAGTCTTCTAATCATACATCTATTGACAGTTATTCCTACGCATGCGCACGGGGGATCAGCCCACACGCAAGTGGCCTCTATATGATACTCACAACTCTCACACACAACTCGTGTACAATCGTGGCAAGTCAAATAGACACACTAAATTTGATGGTAGTCGCTTAACTCTAAGCCAAATTTATAAAATATAGTAATTTGTATCTACATATAATTTAGAAAGAAACAATCTTGAAATTAAACACAACATGCAAGATATGAGCAGGAAATTTAAACAGTAAAGGCAAGGTGTCTTGCCTGGTGTGTCGCCTGGTGTGGTGCGAGGATCATGATGCCATATTTTTGTCCATTAGCCGTGGTCCATGCGAACATGGCCTAAATTTGCGGGAAAATAGGAACGCGTGAGTAGTCATGGTCAATGGTGAAAATCGAGGAGAATGGTGAAGAATATACTCCTACTATTTTTAGAAAAAGTATTTCTAATAGTAGATTTTTGTTAGTAAAATAATTTTGGTAGATACTTGAAATCTAAGAAAAACCGTTTTAGGCAAATTCTCTGTTGATAACAATAGAATAATCATATCTTTACTTGATAAAAATACTTGAATATATTTTATAATTTGAAGGCTACTATATATATTTTTAGTCAACCCATTTGTATAAGAAATTGATTACTAGAATGAATAACCATATTTTTATACATATTTATAATATTTATCCCTATCCATTTTTAATTCTTATTAATAAAGAAAATGATAACCTTACAAGTAATAATAATAATAATAACAATAGAAATGCTAATAATGAAAATGATAATAATAATAATAATAAAATGATAATAATGATAATAATAATAATAATAATAAAGATAATAATAATAATAATAATAATATAATAATAAAGATAATAATAATAAGATAATATTAATAAAGATAATAATAATAATGATAATAATTATATTCTTAATAATAATACTAATAATCGATAATGATAATAATAATGAAAATAATAATAATAAATATAATAATACACTACTTACTGTTCGTTCTTTTTTAAGAAAGTAGGTGAGAGGGAGAGAGAGAGAGAGAGAGCGTTGGGAAGAAGGGGGAGAGAGTGATCGAGAGAGGGTGAGAGAGGAAGAAGAGGGTTTTGGGGGTCTTACCGGCGGAATCGGCGGGGGCGGCGACCGGAGGCCGGTAGAGGCGCGCCGGCTCGACATCGTGTGCACCACGGAAGAGGGAGTAGGTCCAGCCAACGGCGACTCTCGGCTTGGGCGAGCGCCAAGCGCCGACGTGCTCAGGAGGAGTCGCCGGCGGTGTAGGAAAACGGAGGCGGGGGGCGATCTGGGGCGAAATCGGTAGGGAAGCCGGAGATCGGCGGCGACGACGAGCGCCTGGCGCGGACGACGCTTGCGCGGGCGGAGCGGCGGAGTCGGAAGACGCCGTAATGTGGCGCCGGCGGGTCAGCCCTCGCCGGAGGGGATGAGAAGTCGGGCGGAGGCTCGGTGGATGAGCGCCGGTGGTGCGCCGCGATTCGAGTTGCCGGAGGCGCAGCATGGCAGTGGTAGAGGCGCCCATCGTTGCGAGGGAAGCTCCGGTGGGCGGCGGCAGAGGCGCGGCGGAGCTCGAGAGTCCAGGTGAGGTTTCCTCCTTCTCCTCTTCTTATTTGGGGGTTTCGGCGAAGTCTGTTCAGGTGGTTGTGGTGTTAGGGATTTTTGTGATGGTGGCGGAGGTCGACCGGGCAGTCGAGGGGTTGTAGAGATCGGGGATGCTTGCTGGTCGTGGCGACGGGTTTGATGATTACGGTGATGGTGGTGACGATGTGGATGTTGACGACATTTGGGGACACTGGTGGCGGTGTTGCTGTGGCCCGGTTGGGCAGGAGGTGGCGAAACCGGTGATGGCGAGGTCGAGAAGGCTGGTGGCGGGGGTGGTGTCGTCGGGCTGCTGATGTGCGGGAAGGTTGGGAGATGACGCGGAGATCGAGGGTGGTAGGGTGTTGATGGCGTGGTGGTATTGATGATACTGTGTGGCGGGTTGGGTTAGGATTAGGTTTGATAGGATTTGGCCATGTCGGGTGTGTCCGACACGGAGGTGGTGGCGAGGAGATGCGTCCAGAATTGTCAGACGTGAAGAGGTAATGTACATGTACTGGAGGAGTAGTAGATTGGAAGGCACAGACACGATGCACAATTTGTGGATATGGAGAAAATTTATGGAAGAGTACCTGCCTATTTATAGGATGTGGGAATTCCCATTTGGATAGGATTGGGGAAAGATTTAAATCCCCTTTTAGATATTTGCTACTAATAAATTTAAATCAATCAATCCAAATTCAAATCAAAATCTAATTTAAATATAATTAGATTTTTAGTTTGAAATCAATGGGATAATTCAAATTACAAATATTTACTTATTTAAATAACTCCATAAATTCAAATCAAGATTTAGATGCCAAAATAATTTCAAATTATATTTTCTAAAATACTAGTAATATTAATTTCAAAAATTACATTAAAATAACTAATAAATAACTACTAATTATATATGTATGTATAAATACTGTTTTCATAATTATGCCTTTCTAGTACGAAATAAAATATTGTTTATATAAAAAAAATTCGAGAAATGAAAGGCATTATAAATAAATAGCAACTTGAAATTTTGGAATAACAAATAATTATTAATACATTATATTGAAACCATAAAAAGAAAAATAAATTTAAACTAAAATATGTACGCTCGCACATATTCGCACTCGTCGAGCAATTACAAAAATAATTTTTTTCACGTGCGTGTACAATACGACTACGCGACGTATAATATAAAATTTCAAATCGGTACGAAAATTTAAATAAAAAATAGTAGAAATTTAGGGGTTTTACACATCTTTCAAGCAGTTCGAGTAGCCGAGGACGACGTCACCCGCGTCGAAGCCCTGGTCGTCACGGATCGCTCGTTAGAGGCTAGAAGAGCCCTCAACCTCACTAAGGCTATACTCAAATTCAGAATCAAAGTGGAGACCGTTTTCTGGAAGCAGAAAGCGAGGTTGAAATAGGACAGCGAGGGGGACAAAAACTCGAAGTACTTTTACGCCTGCGTTAACGGACGCAGACAGAAGCTCTCGATCCACAGGACTACCGATGACAATGGGAACATCATTACAGACCATAAGAGTATCCAAGAGGCGGCGATGGAATATTACTCCAAACTATTCTCCAAAGATACCGTCCACAAAGATAGAGCATTCCTGGATCAAATCCCTCTCCTCATTAATGAAACAGACTACACCCGGTTGAACCAACCCCCCTCAACCCAGAAAGTTAAAGATACAGTGTGGGCCCTGAACGAGCACAGTACGCCGGGCCCGGATGGGTTCTCGGGTGTATTCTTCCGCACTTGCTGGGAGATTATCGAATAAGATATTACCGAAGTGGCTATTGCTTTCTTCGATGGTGCCATATACCCCAAAGTCATCTCCAGCGCCAATCTGATCCTTATCCCGAAAAGGATAACCCGAAGACTTTCTATGACTTTCGTCCCATTAGTCTTTGTAACTTCATCAACAAGATCATATCCAAAGTCATTGCTACCAGAATGGCTGGCCTTCTCCCGAAGATCATCTCAGAGGAACAGAGCGGGTTCGTTCGCGGTTGGAATATACAGGACAATATTACGCTGGCCCAAGAATTAATCACCTGCATGAAATTTCTACTGAGGGGAGGCAACATTGCTGTTAAAATCGACATGGAAAAACTTATGATATACTGGATTGGCAATTTATGATTTAGGTTTTCAGAGCCTTCGGTTTCTCGGAAACCTGGACTAATATCGTCTGGAGATCTATCAGCAACTCGTGGTTCTCCACGGTCATCAACGGCCGAGCAGCTGGATTCTTCAAATCCCACCGTGGGGTGAGACAGGGCGACCCGCTATCCTCCACCGTTTTCATCATCGCAGCCGACGCCCTGAGAAGGAACCTTAATAATATGATCCACACCCCCAACTTCCAGCACTATCACAAATCCAGTGGATGCCCTATCATCACCCATCTGGCCTTCGCTGACGACTTACTTATCTTCTTGTCCGGGATGAAGGATCAGTGCAGGTGATTCACAACACCCTCACGAGATACTCCAAATGTTTTGGCCAGAAGATCAACCACTCCATGGGCGTCATCTACGCCCACCACAACACCAACAAGGAGCACGCCAACAAACTCTTTGAGTTAACATCCTGTTCGGTCGGCAGGCCCCCATTCACCTATTTCGGGTGCCCTTTAGTGTACGGGAGGTACAACGTCAACATATTCCAGGACTTGACCACCAGAATCAGAAGAAAATAGAAGGGTGGCATAATGCCACCTTATCTTCGGGTGGCAAGATGATCCTTATCAATCACGTTCTTTCCTCCATCCCCATTCACACCCTAGCAGCCTGTTCGCCGCCCATTAAGGTTCTCTCCTCGATGGAACAGATCTTTTACAATTTCTTCTGGGGTCATAGCAACGGCCAGGATAAGCATCACTGGGCCGGCTGGGACTCTATGGCCCTACCAACAGGAGAGGGGGGGGGTCTGGGTTTTACCAAACTCATTCACATTATTAAAGCGTTCTCGATGAAACTATGGTGGAACCTACGTACGAGCAACAACTTATAGTGCAGGTTCATGAAAGCTAGATACTTCAAACACATCCACCCCTCAATGGCCATTTCCAACTGCAGATCTTCACCGGCCTGGCGCCGCATCCTCATCGGTCGCGTTCTTGCCGAACCGGTGATGAGACTTCAACTGGGAGCAGGCGACTCGAATCCATTCCTTGAGCGATGGGTTGGAGACAACATGTTATCGAGTATCACCGAGACCCCGAAAGATTGTAGATCAGTGACCTGTGGGACCCCACCACCGACGACTGGCACTGGGACCAGATTCGTGAGTGGGTCGGTATCGACGCGGCGGAGAGCATCCGTGAGCTCGAATTACGCATCGGCAGCGAGGCGGACGAGTTAAAATGGTCCCTCGAGGCTTCCGGGGCATTCTCTGTGAGGTCGACGAGAACCGCCATCCAGGACACCAGCCGGCCACACCTCCCAATGGCGTACTTCTGGCATTCCTGCATCCCCAAGAAATGGTCCTTCCTATTATGGAGAGTCCTCAGTAAAGACTGCCGACAGATGACATCCTTACCACCATCAGGATCAGTTTAGTATCAGCTTGCTCCTGCTGCTCCGTGCGCCAGTCGGAGACTATCGATCACATATTCCGACAGGAAGAGCTGCCGGACAGGACGTGGACTTCCCTTAACCAACTTTTCAGCATGGAGCAAGGCGGCGGACGCTTCCACGATCTTCTGGTTTCCTGGGGTTCTACTTTCCACGGCCACCAGATTGTCACAGCGACCGCCACTTGGGTCATTTGGAAGAATCGCAACAAAGCGAGATACGAAGGTCACCAATACTCGGCGAACCAGCTCCTTCGGGAAATTGCCCGATAATGCCATAAGCGGAGCACCCAGTGTTCCCACAGCCCGAGAGCATTTTGGTCGGTGCTACCCTGGTAGCCCCGAGTGATAGCTTCGCCCTTTTTCTCCCTCTTTTTGTGGTATACCTGTATAGGCATCGGCATTTTGTGCCTTGTATACGGTTTCTGCGGTCTTCGTGCCATCTTTAATAAATTGAGGGGTTTTTTTCCTATATATATATTTATATATATATATATATATATATATATACTTTGAGTATATATAGTATAGTTGATAAATGGAAAAAAGAGAGAAAAAAACTGTCATTATATGTCTAAAGCCTTTGGTATTTTATTAGGTGTATATATTATATATATAAATGGGTATATGAGTATATAAAAAAAAACATTTTCTTGCGAGATTGGGATAATCTCGCGAGTCACCAACTCGAGGAAGCCCGCGGCTTCTAACAGAGGGAACTCTGTTACTGGAAATTCTTCCCCAAAGATTCAATGAAATCTCTCAAAGATTTGAGTAGGATACAATACAGTGCTATCCCCTGTAGACTAGATCAAACCTAATCAAACTTAAATTCGAATTTGGATTTAAATGGGAATTTAAACCCAAGACTATGATATCAAAACAGAGTATCGGAACCCAGTAATCGATCGGATCTCTCTTGTGATCGCCGAGGAGCATCCCCAAGATCTTGTCACCAACGCGCGCCCACTAGACCCTCGCATGCTGCCTGCGCACCGTGGGAAACCATCGGAGCCCCACCCAGGCCAACCAACTCCGGTGGGAACTCTATTTACTCGACAACAAGGTACTCACGTTTCTGACCCAATTTTTCTTTGCATGCTTAACAGTTTTGCGATCCGTAAATTTCTATGGAAAGCTTACATAACCCATTGGATACCCAGCAAGTAGGGTGTTAAGAAACCTCGGGAATTGCTCGAAAAGTCGAAGCGAAGTTGGAGAAATTTGTTCTAAACAGAACATCAAACTATCTCAAGAGCCCGACTTGGAAGGCCGATTACGGCCAACGTACTGTCAGTTTCGAAAAACCAATTGAACACGATTGAAGCCAATATAACCAAGTAGAAAACCCAAAAATTAGTTTTACTTATTCTATTTTTATTTTCGTGTTAATTCAGTTTAAAATTTGACAAAACAGACAACACTTAAGAACTAGTAAATTTTATAGAAACTACAAATACGGCGTGCACCCCGACAAATTGGGCGACGTACTCATGCACTATATGCATCGAAAGGCTCGTATGGATGTTGTCGACGTACGGGAAATGATGGGACTCGACTTCGTTGCGTGTGTACGACAAAATCAGTACATATACGTCGAGATACTCCCGTATCGACTTTTTTGCAAACATGGCCATAACTTTGTGCACATTTGTCGACTCAAAATGAAACTTGTGCTAGCAGGACCGTATCATTTTTCTGGTCCTGTATGCCAAGTTTGGTCCAATTCTAAAAAAGTCGACTGGAACGCCTATCTGGCGGGCCCGCGACCCGATCCAACGAACAATTTTTTGCACGGCTCATCGAAATCCAAAATTGGATATACCGTTGAGTTTGTCTCCTCAAATTGAATCCGTAGACATATAGTTTGACGACTTTAGAGACCATAGACATTGGCATATGTTTTGTTGCAAAACGGGTCTAACGTCGGACATCGTTTTGATCCAAAATTATGATTTTGCCCCTGTTCTTGAATTGGACTTTTGGACCGACGTTTCCTAGATATATATTTTTTACACCGAAACGTTCATAGTGTTTATTTCAGCATCCGAGGACGTATGCGGGATTTGGCTTCCATCGCTTCATTATTCTAACGGTTCGAGCTATTGGATGTCGCCCTTTTGCACACAACCTCAGGCAAGATACCTTGCCATATTTACAGCTTATATTTAGTCTGTATTTTCTTTAGTTATTACATATCACTATTTATTTATTTTCTGTTCTTCTAGCTGTACCATTATTATATTTTATGATTTACTACCTGCTCAGTGATATTAGCTTTGCTTTATCTATTATCTTTTGATTGCATATGAACCTAGAGTTAATAGACTACCATCTGTAGTATATTGCATAAACCTTGACACAGTTATACCACGAGATATGTATGAGATGAGTAGCATGTAGAGGTACTTGTGTGTTGGGTCATCACCCGTGCGCATGCGTTAGGTCTAATTGCTAATGGAGGCATGCTAGGAGAATTAGCAGTTAGTAGAGGTACATGATCGCGAATGTGACTTAGATAGGTGCATAGGGGGGCAAACATTTCCTTGTCATATGGGCTTCTATTGCACATTCTCTTGTAACCCAGAAGCTCCGCTGGAGATACGAGTATGATAACCCCCTTAGGTTGGCCAATGACATTTTTGAACGTGACGCACTTCGTCACTGGTGCCCTAGAGGGGACTATACAAGATCCTACTTATAGCCAGGGCTCATGCGACTATAGTTTGTTCTTAACTGCATAAACCCATTAGAATGGTTAGGTAAACCCTAGTCAATGTCATGTCACCCCCGTTCCATTAGTAGCTTGAGACAATGTTGCATCGCGGTATAGTGTGCTACCCCTTGTTCTTGTTTGGTTGTTGGAGTAGTCCACTATTTCGATGATGAGATATTAGATCTTGTTACGGTTGGGACTATTTTACTTTACTGGTGATTTACGACATATTATATATTCAGTTATGTGGCATGTTTTTTCTGTATCTTGTTACGTCCCTCTGAGGATCTGGTGATCTCTCCAGGTGTGTGCTTCTGTGATATTTGCATGTGTTCTAGCCAAGGTCATGATCCATTCCTTCACAGAGGATTTCCCTTAGGTTGACTTTCTACCTTTCCTTTGCATTTTTTCATGTGTATTATCCTTCTCATTTAAATGGTTGGTAGTGGATTTGTCTCCGCCCAACTACATATGTAAATGATAAATTTCATAGTTGATTTACATTATATTATCATATTGTAAATGATAAATTTCATAGTTGTCTTGGTTTACTGTATTTTATAACTTATGTATATATACGAGGTTTCCATATATTGGAGTATACTTCGTATGTATGCAGCTGGCATGTCCACGTACTTAGTCCTAAGTATTTTGGGACTGGGGCATTACATATTTTTGTGGAGGCCCATGCAGGTCGAATTTGTCATTTTGGTTACGTTACTGTACAGATGTGAGCCTGCATATAGGATTAGAGTCTAGGATCTCATCCACATACTTGATCTGTTCCCTTGATTCAAATTTTACTCTTGTCCGACTGCCTTGATTTCGTTCTTCTTGCTTCCTTTCCACTATAAATCATAACTTTTCTTTCTGTGCCTGATAGGGAGCTTAGGAAGATAACTCATACTATATACGTGTTATATTGCTCAATCATCCTATTAGTTGAATTTTTATAAGTTGGGTAGTATGCCTCATGGTCTATCACCTTTGTTCTTATAACCTA
Organism: Iris pallida; assembly: GCA_029216955.1. NCBI lineage: Eukaryota > Viridiplantae > Streptophyta > Magnoliopsida > Asparagales > Iridaceae > Iris > Iris pallida. The sequence continues at coordinate 10,428,431 of JANAVB010041820.1, forward strand.
ATAAATAAGTATAACTAGATGACACTGAATATATGCTAGTATAAGAAGATATGTTTACCTAGAGATTTAGTAGTCCATTACTTCATTGGTCTACCAAGGCCTGATACAAGAGACAGTAGGACGACTGTATAAGCAGTAATACTGGACAAGACTTAGATTCTTATGAAACTTGAACTATTTATAATTGTTTCCATTATTATCCCTAGTACTTATATTTTACACTACCATGAATAATACCGCTATTACAGCCTAGGTTTTGCAAGCTTACTCTGTTATCGAGCTTGATACAAGACATATGTTTATTGGGGACGTCCACTAACAAATTATCGAATTGGAATCATTGTATTATGGTCTGATCAACCTTGATGCATTGGTTCGCTCTTCATTTGATTATCCCATGTGGATGGAGATATCGAGGTATCTAGGATCTCATCCGCGACTGTATTGACAATTTCTCATGAATTATACATATGCCTTTGAAGCACGTAATGGTATTCGATGACATTATTCTTGAACTCTTCATTGCTTTTGTCTTTCATTGATTTGGAAAGATGAACGCTCGTATTTGGCAGATAGATACAAAGTATCCCCAATGGCCATGAAATTTGTATACACAAGTATACCTACCACCGGTCAGCCATGTGACTACAACCTTACCTTGAGTTACTTGTCCTCCCCTTGACCCTAAAACTAATATCGTGATGTCCAGCCATTGAATTTGAGAATGATTAGGATCATACCCTTGGTCAAAACATCAACCTAGGAGACTACCTGTTCTCAAGGAACAAATTATTGGGAGTCTCTAATTATTTTTCCTTAATTCTTGCTTTAACTAGAAACCCTTATGCCTTAACCCAACCCTTACTTTACCAAGTCCACAGTTTAGACATGATAGGAGCAGACTCAAACCAAGGCAAGCATTCACTATGACTATAACAGATACCCATCCCGAGATTTGATATCCAGCAGATGTTACTCTAAGTATACACTTTTATTATTATTAAGAAGTGACTTAGCACTAGAACAACCCCTTTACCCCTTAGCCAATATCTGTAGCATAACACTCCCTCATATTGATTTACTAAATACCAACATCAATGCTTGAGCACTACATTCGATACCACTAAAACCCCTGTGACTATAGTCTAGCAAGCTTGACACAAATAGAAAATTATTGACTTAGTAGATAGATATCTTTCATATGACGTACCATAGAGTTTGATACCCCCCATCGATAACCCTTGAATATTATGGACGCATGGATCATTCTATTTTATCGACTCGTGTACCGTTGTACGCAATCATTTTCCATTTATTAGAAATTGGAGTATATCCCTCGAATCTGATTCATATCTACCATATCATGTCATCGATCATATCGTGCCGTATTATTATCAAGGGTCAACGTACGATGTCGCAAATTAATTATATCTAACGTCATTATTCCTGAAACCATGTCCTAGCTTCTAGAGTAAGTAAATTGTAAGCCTTCTAAATTGTAGGAGATACTAGTATTACCAAATGACTAGAATAAGTTGGTTTCCATTAGGGAGATAATTTGTGACACATGAACTCCCACTTTATATTTAGATCATTTGATGTCCCCTACCGTGGCATCGATATTTGGAGCACGAGACCAGCTGTTACCTTCCAATAAATTTTATATACAAGGTCTAAACGACTCCTCCTTCAGGTAGACATATCATGTCCCACTAAAACACGTCCATTTTTACTCTATTTTTATTTTACGACTTTCGAGTCAAAAAGGCTAGTTATACCCTCTACCATAATGCCATTATCCTTTCTGACTTCAGCTAGGGATCCGACCTCGACTCAAATCTTTTGACCCAATATATAGTTGTGATCTACTCGAAGCCCACTATCCACATACCACTAGTGTGCTACTCAATTGAGTCTTCTGTTGCTACTTAAACACAAAAGTCACAGAAGGCGTATTCTCCGGCTTTAGGAACATGGTTAACCAACCCGACTGAAAAATTAGCCGACCACTTGACTTGGAACCTATATAAGATTACCCTAATCTGCTAGAAATGGCTCAGACGATTCTATAACATCTCGCCCAGTCAAATGGATTAAAACCTACGATTCATACAATCAAAGATCGGTGTCAAGTTAGAAAATCCATTAAGACCCAGTTAAACCCATTGTATATAGCCATATTTGGACTATAAAACCAAAACATGATGTAATAGGCCCTTACCCCTATTATGTAGGCCCCACCTCTTGGCTCACTAACTCTCCTTCCATAATTTCGTAACCGTATCTCTTAGTAGCCCATGTTATACTATGAATGGAATTGTAACACCCAGTTTTCTAAAATGAGGGTAATTTTGAACTTTTGTAATTATAATTATTTATTTATTGATATTTTATCACATTATAAATTTTGGTGATTTTTTAGTCAATTTAAAATTGTTTTAAGTCATGACTTGTGATTTTGATGTGCTGCTAGTGAAACCCTAGAGACTGTCTGACCTATAGCCTAACCATGTGATTGGGATATTTATTTATCATTTTTAGCCTAAGGATATTTTGGTCATTTTGACTTATTAGAATTATTTGATTAATTATTGGATTGATGGTTGTTAATTTTGACTTTTACTAGTTGTGACTTAAGAGACTAACCTAGATGTTGACTTTAGCTATGGTGACTTGATTAGCTATGGTGACTTATTTGACTGTAGGTTCGTGGACTTTTGACTTATGGATTGATTTCATTAGCATTGAAACTTGGCCCAAGCCCATTAGTTTAACCCTAACCCTAATTTCTCCCTTCATGACCAGCCACATAGGGATCCCCCTATATAATCTCTCTTCCTAGTTCTTGCCTCCTTTGTATGAACACAACTTTTGGAAAAAAAGAGGTATTGGTCATTCTTTCCCAATCCATAAATATTCATTTTAATTCCTTTTTGACTCTTGTTTCTTGCATTAGAACCTAATCCCACTCTATTTTCTGTTCATGGAGAATCATCCTATTTGTGGCTTTTTCCTTGTGATACTCTATAGGTAAACCTCAAACTATCATTTAAACTTGATTTCTTTGTATGATTGCCTAGATCTAGGTGTCCCCTAGCTATGGTGTGTGTTTGGTGAAGTTTTGCATTGGTTATGTGTCCGAATCGGACACGTATCATTTTCTATTTGTAAGTGTTTGTTAGAATGCCACATAGTAATGGATTTTAGTAAATTGCAAAACTAATTACATATTTTCGTATCCCATATATGGGGATTAATTTTACATGTGACTGGGTTGATTGTGGTGGGTGTTTCGTGTCCAAACTGGACACGAACTCGCGCGCAGAATACTGCACATGGGAGTACAGTGCTTCCATGCTGTTCGAGTGTCCTAGCAGACACGACATGGCACCATATGCCATGAATCTTCATGGACACGTGGGGGCACCCACTGACATCATATCCATGAAATTTCATGGGTTCTCGTTCAGTGTGTACGAAGAAATCGACCGCGCACTGACATTGCACTGTCTCGTACACACTATGCATATCCCCTGCTGCTCGGGGTCGATACAGGACACGACCCGGCTTCATATGACATGATTTTTGGTGGACACAAGGGGGCAATGTCTGACACGACACACACGAAGTTTGGGCTGACATGGTTGAATATTCGTAAAGTTATTTATTCCACAGTGGTCGCACACACGCACGCACACGCAAGAAAAACCCCACTGGTATGGGCTTGGACACGAAACTGGACACCACTTAGACACAATCTACCTAGACACACAGATACCCTAATATCTAGGTTACCTACTGACATGACCACGAGATATGTGGTTGGACACGATGTGTCCTACAGGACTCGACACGCGCACACGAGATAGTACTTATGCACAGTTCAGACACACACTGACACCTTAGGATTCGATGCTGTTGGGACACGTATTGGATACATTGTGGACACATATGTGTAGAGACACCTAGATGGAACCTCTGTACACATGTTCTACACATTATAAACCTCATGTGCACACACTCTTGACCACCTGCATGTTTGATATGGTGTTCAGGTTTCACATATATGTAGGTGTAGCTTGTGTTTTATTTGGGGCTGTGTGTGTGTTTTGGTTGTGTGGAGTTGGAATGGCAATTGTTATTAGATGAGAGTGTGTATGGGCAAGTGAGTGAGTGAGTGCATTATAGAGTTAAGAGAGAGTATTAGTGTTCAGTGATACCTTAACCATAAATACCAACCTCTACCCTTATGTTCAGATAGGAGGTATACAGAGAGAGACCCAGGTTAGGTGTCCTAGAATCATGTTAGTATCAGATGGGTTGGTCAGGGTTAGTACAAGTTAGTGAGAGAGTGTTCATGTCACATAGTATCAGTTAGAGTGTCATATAGAAATGGTGTCTTGAGTGTATTAGGTTAATATGCTGGTAGCATTGCTATTAGATGGAGAGGGTTTAGTTGCTTTAGTTAGTTAATGCAATCATGTATTTTGAGAGTGTAAGTGTTGTTCAGATTTGATATCAAGAGTGAAAGTCAAGTTCTTAAGATTCAGTCCTTTATATGTTGTCCTGTATGACTGCTAAGGTTCAGACCTTTGATTTTCTACATAGTTGGTAGATGGAGGCCTTGTCACCATGGTATTAATTCGAGCAATTGTCACTTGGCTATTTGGCCAATTTAGCATGAGCATGGCTTGGCAATGTGTGAGTCCACTGTTAGGACTAATCTGTGAGTTGAGATTGGATGTTAGAGGGACTGAATTTGGCAGCAGGCCATATTGGCCTTGACTTGCCAGGCTTGGCCTGACTGGACCTATGTAATGGACATGCTGCAGGCCAGTGCAGCAGCAGTAGGGGCTGCACTAGGCAGCCCCTGTCCCATGAATTAGTGAGAGTGGAGTTTTGAGCCCAAGTTCCTTGTTAGTTGAGTTGAGGACTGATAAGTTAGAGTTAAATTAGGATTTGAGTTGAGTTTTTGTGAGAGGGTATAAGTTAGTTTGAGATAGAGTATGAGTTAGAATTTAAGTTTGTAGTTGGTTTAGATTTTGAGTGAGAGTATGAGTTTTAGTTATATATATGTAATGGTAAGTTTGAGTGATATTTTAGATATTAGGTTGTGGGATTTAGTATGGGTTTTTTGAGTTATAGCTATATATATGCCTATATCAGATATAGTTATATATATGTGTAAGTTTGCATAGGTTTTTACTTATGAATTTGTGATATAGGTATTTAGATGTATTATATAGTGGTAGGTTTATCGATGTCTTGCTATAGGGTAATGCCTAGATAGATTAGAGTTGACCAAGTTGGACTCGTAGTTGACCAATCTTGACTCGTTGACCTAGATTGGATTAGGGGTTGACTATGGTTGACCAGTTGACTAAAAGTCAACTGATGGTCAACCTTTGACTTAGTGTAACCTAGTTTGACTTTGTTTGACCTAGTTTGACCTAGATAGTTGACCAAGAGTTGACTTGACCTAGAATGGCCTAGAATCATGTAGATTGTATTGTAAATTTTATTTACCTTATTTTTAAACACATTATAACCCATATTGCTCTATTTAGGACATTGTGACTCTGGTGCAGATATCTATTTTCATCAGTTGCATAGGGTATCAGGCGAGTACATTCTCTGATAGTTCTCATTTATTTGTTAATTACTGGACTTCAGTTCTAGTTAGTTTTATGTGATTTTCTGTTACAACACGTATGGATATTTCTGGATTCATGTATGCGACACACATACCATCTTGTCTGGCCTCTATTACTGGAATCATTCTGAAATCATTGCTGGTATCATCATGTTTGGTTGAACTCATCTCGATTCTTGTGTCGAATTCTGGATTCACTTGTATTACGGGGCGAGAAAATATTGAGTAAGATATGTAGACATACCCCAAATCTGGAATCTTCAAACTGGAATCTACTTAAAGCATAGCCATCCCACACTTGGCCGAGTGTGTGATGTAACTGATACCTACAGCCGTTTACATGTCGATATCGGTATTTTAAAACACACTGTTAGAATATAGCTGGTCTCACCTGAATTCTTGATCACTGACTAGAATCTCTTGTACCGAATTCATCTTGTATTAGATTCGTCTCGTACTGGATTTACATAGGATTTATACTTGTCTTACATATACTGTCTGGACTTATTTTGTTACTCAAGTTCAGTTAGAAACTTATTTTACAGTCTTCATTGCCATGATTCTTCTCATGTTTTAGTTACCTTACTTTTCTTGTATCTTAACTGTTAATCTATACCATCACTTGAATATAAACTACCATGTCCATCAATGAAACTGTCTATAACTGCTTCATAGTTCTCTGTCATTTACTTGGGTTTTCTAGATGAGATGTACTCATTCCTGTCCTGACTGTACCTGTTGAAAATATTACAGATGATTGCCCTGAGGACATTTGCCCTACTTGATTTGGACCAGGAGATGGCTTAGCTACCTTTGGTCCCTACACTTAGGAGTGATCGGGAGACTAGCTAGCAGATTTAGTTTAGTTTCATGTTTTAGAACTTGAATTGTAATAAGTTGAGATATTGTTTTGTTTTAATATTGTTTTGAGATTATTATTATTTAGTAGTTGGTTTTGTTGTTGTTATTTAGTCTTAGTTATAAACTTCTGTGTTATCATATCGTGCTTAGACTGTGATTGAGATTTCATTATCTATACTTTTTCTCCGTTCAGAGTTGAGATTTTGACAAGTACATTATATAATTGCATGAGTTATTGGTCAGAAAGTGACCTAGAACAACGTCCTACTGCCGACACTATATCATAGGCTGGGCGCTGTTATGTACTCGTGCCCTCACAGTCGGTACGGGTCGTAACATGAAACCTATTATACTAACCTGTTCCCGGTTGTGCTTGACTAAGACCATCCCTATTGCCTTGATGAAACACGGGCAATATATGAGCAATGTTAGATAAGTAATACTTTGGCTCCCCATAGAGTCCATAACCACGACCAGAAGTAACTCATATCCTCAACATCTCCTCGAGATTTGAAACTTCTTAGAAGTCCTGTTACTGTGCTCTCTATGTTTAACCAATTTCTTAAGATGCCTAGAACATTGAATTTAGTGTACT
>JANAVB010041820.1:10435552-10480552 GCA_029216955.1 Iris pallida
ATATTTACACAAACTACATATATCATAGATATATACCCACATCTCTCATACACACATATATACATATACATATGTATCAATGTAAATACACACAGAAATACATATTGTAGTACACAATTTTAGTTAGAAATTCGTTTTAAAACTCAGAAAAATACCAATTTAAACCCAGAAAACACTGTTCATAACTGACATAGGGTAAACCCAAATTCGACCCCTAAACTCAACTAAGACTTGAAACCAATGCTTGGTAATCGTGCCCCCATGTGTACACGTGTCGTAGGTGTCCCTAGGAGTCCACCACGACACGACACGGTGTGTCAAAGTGTCAAAAACCCAAATCGGGTAAGTACAGTGCACTGTGAAGTGCACTGTCTCGTGCACGTGTTCACGTGTCTCGTGCTCACGAAACAGGACACGTGAGGTGTCGTGCTCGTCCCTAGGTTCACCTAGGGTCAGGCTAGGTGCCTAGGTTCCTGTACGGTGTCCACGTGTCGTGTCGTGTCCGAGCCCGTATCAGAGCCTCAAGTTCTTGTTTACAGTGTCAGTGAGTGACCAGTACAGAGGCGATTTCGTGTCCGATAAGACACGTGGTCGCATGAAACTTCGTGGGTAGGTTGTCAGAGGGTGCCCCTACCCTCGTGCCAAGTGGCACGTGTCCACGTGTTGTGTCGTGTCCGCAATCAGTGTCGAGTAGCAGGACAGCGTGCACAGTCTCGTGCGCGCATGTCGGCCAGTCTAGGGCCACGTGTGTGCAACCTATGGTATCGTGGTCGTGTCCTAGGATAGGTGGGGTGTCAGGGCATGTGTCCAAGTTCCTGTATCGTGTCCGACACGTGTGGACACGACACGAAGTGTCAAACAGTGGGTTTAGCCGTGTGTACAGTGTGGTGTTTAACACGTGTGTTCGTGTCCAATTTGGACACGGACACAATAGGATTTCGTGCTCAGTCAACTAGGGTTGTGACCTACAAGTCTAGGGCTACCCAAATATTTTTTTTTGCAAATCAACAACTTTTATTCCTAAGTGGCATTTCACCAAACACAGTTTTTCAAACATGGATACGTGTCCGATACGGACACGAAATCAAACCTACTTCTACCAAACTTGGCCTAGTTCCATGGTACCTAGATGCATGCAATTATGGAGAAAACACAATCTTAATAGGTTTTGTGAGTGTTTACCTATTGAGTAAAAACTCAATAAAACAGGTTTTGGGGGGGTGTCCTCTTCTCTTGGTGATGCCCAAAGCTCCATAAATCCTTGATAGGAGGCCCTAACTAGTATCCTCTAGTGTAGGGGAGTACAATGCAAGAAACTAGAGGTGATTTGGATCAAAAATGATCAAGTTATGGTCTTGTGAAGGAATGGGAATTTCTAGGTTTTAATTCATGTAAAATTGATCATGAATGGGATGATAGGTTAATATAGGAAGGGGGTAGTGCTAGGGGGTGCCCTTGGCCGGCCATGGCAAGGGGGGGTGTCCTTGGGTTTCTTCCAAGCTAAGGGAAGGACTTTGGTGCCAAAAGCATGGATACTTTGAGGGTTTTATGGAAAATATCTACTAAGGTAAATATCAAGATATTTTCCCTACTTTAACCAATGTAAATATCTATCCCCTTAGCATTCTAGGTTAGTAACTAATCTCTAGATTAGGCTAAACTTGGTTAGGGGCTCTCATGACACTTAACAATAATTAAACAATAATAAAACACATAAATACAAATAATTCCAAATAAATCCTAGAAAATTACAAAATACCCTTTAGGCTAAAAAGCCCTAATTTGATGTTCTAAACTATGGCTAGGCTCACATGATCATGGTTAGTCTCTAGGTTATGAAATCTCTAGGGTTTACACTAGGGTTATACTAGTAAAGTCACAAAGTCATAAGTCGTGACTTAGAAAATAGTTTTGACTAACTAAAATCACCAAAAATCATATCATGACTAAAATACCATTAATAAATAATAAAAAAAATAATTTTTCAAAAATACCCCAATTTCAGAAAACTGGGTGTTACAGTCGTTTAGTATGGGGACTGAGCTACTTTATGCTCACACTATGGCTTCTTTTACGCATGGAGACTATACGAGCTTTTACGCTCAAAAGTTGACGTGTGCGTAAAGTCTATTTGAGCTACTTTTACGCTCAAGGTTATTTAACAACCACTTTATGTGGGAAGTCTATGTCAGGGCTACTTTATGCCTAGTCTACTGCTTTACGCTCAGAGTACATTGGGGCTATTTTTACGCCCTATTCTTTCTGATCAATTTGGAACGTGTTTTCCTACATGGCTTTCATGTCACACATCCCGAAGAACGTGTGTACGTACATCCTATTCTTAATAAATAAGGGACACGTGTCAACGTATACAGAGGATGACTTTTGTCGTGGGTGGCAGTTGTCAGCGTAAAGACGGAACTTTCGCTAAGTTTTTACGCACAAGAGCCCAAGTCTATAAATAGACTTATTTTTCTCACAGAGAGAGGAAGATAGACAAAGACAGGAGAGAAGACAGAGTGTCATAACCCGCACCCTAGAGTAAGGGCACGAAACGTGGGTACGTCCAGCCTACGCCGCAGTGTCGGCGGTAGAACGCTGTCCTAGGTCAACAATCATCTAGCAATATATCTCTAAACAGTTTATACTCCCCGAATGGAGGTGACATAGAAGTAAACTCAATCACAACTAAGGAAGAGATAGCACGATATGAAATAGAACTCAAGAAATAATAGATGAAAAGTAGTCTAAGATAATCCCAGCAATATCCAGAAGTACATGGTCTCAGATACATAATGAAAGAATATATACAACTCTGAACTCCAAATAAAGTCTAGCTAAAACATGCCTCAAGACTACATAAAAGAAGATAAGCCTAACTAATCTAGACTAGGCAATCGGGGTGATATCCTCAGCTAGAGCTGGGTCCTCTTGAGGGTCCAGCTCGCAGGTGTCATCTAAGGCTGCCCCGTAAAAAGTGTCCAGGCAGGCCTCCTCCTCGTCCTCTGTAATATTTTAACAAGTCCAGTCAGGACAGGAGCGAGCACAGTATATCTCAACAGTTCATAGCATGTTAGAAAATATAATCATGCAGTAAAGTAAGATACGAGTACTGAAAGAAGTACAGTATGTAAACAGAGAGAGAAAGCTATAATAGAAATATCTACTATAATAGAGACTAACAGTGGCTAGTGAGTCAGAGTACAACATGAACATGTAAATGGCATGGGATGATTCTGATACTACACTATGGAATGATTCTGATGCTACACTACTGGTGTATTATTCACATGTCCACTTCTACTCCCCCGTACCCCCAATCAATACACAAGGATCCAACCAGGTTATGTTATGATTCCATGCAAGGCCCCCGAAGGGTGGTACATGGAAGCCCATAAATAGGGATTCTAGGAGACCCAATGTATGGGATAAGGATTCAAGGAAGACTCTGTGATCATAACAGTATATGTCACAAGTAATCAGCGAACCAATGAAGCATAGTGATACGCCATGTAAGTGAAACGCACAGAACATGTAGTACCCGATGCTCCCTAAGGATAACATCTCAAGAAGGATCCATATAGTACAATCGTGTGACCAACGTGACAGTGCAAGTAAAGTAATCTACTACAGGAAATAATTCTAAGCAGGATATGAAATGATCAGAGAATGTACTCGTCTGGTATCTGAGTGTCCAACTGAAAAGTACTGTCCGAGGAGTGGTGTCTGGATCCTATTCAGAACAGCACAAGTCACAACAAGTCCAGAATGGTAAAATGAAGCACTACTATGCATTCTACATGAATCTAGGTCAATCTAGGCCAAAGTCAACTCTTGGTCAACTCTGGTCAACCCTAGAAGTCGAACTAGGTCAACTATGGTCAAACTAGGTCAAACAAGTCTACACTAGGTCAAACTAGTCTAGCAAGTCTATTCTAGGTCTAGTAAAGCTATACAAGCCCAATCTAGGCCTGTTAGTCAAACAGGTATACAGGCCATAGGCTATTCTACATAGGCCAAACCAAACATACACCATGCCAAACTATATCTAAACAATACTCTATTGATATGTTACATAACCTAATACATAACACATGTATTTATGTATATTACATATATGTAGTAAATACACACATTACATTATATATATACATACATTACCTATTAGCTATTTCACATAGAAGAATAGGATATACATATAGGGTGGTAGAAAAGTATTGAGAGTGTGAAGAGTGAGAGAGGGTTCAATGTGTTGTGCTAAAGTGGGTGTGTGATTGTGAGAGTAAAAGTGAAGTGTACATGGGAAGAAGTGAAAGAGGAAAAGTGTGCATGTGTGTTTGTGTCACTTGCATGAGTGTAGTAAGGAAGTGAACATGTGTGTGTGTGTGTGGACTGTTATAAGTGACAGGGATAGGTTTGTATAGACTGAAACTTATGTGTGTGTCATTAGTGATACATGTGTATGTGTGAGTGGTAGACTAGAGTGAATGTGTGTGTGTGTTTGTAGTAAAACATGGCCAAATAGTTACCTACTGCTATCAGTTTCTACCCACCAAACCAGTTCAGAAATGAAATAAAAGAAAACCCAAAACTCAGTAATCCAACCTACTGTTATTGTCCAGAACAGTCCCATAACTAATTTCCAGATTTTGGACTCAAAACACAACAAATCAAACCCAAAATTGCCATACAAGTAGAACATATATAGAAGAACTATATTAGGATGTAAACATGCAATTAGGTGTATTACATTGGATAAAAATAGATGCCAAATTTCATTTTTGAAAACTGAGAATAACAGGAAATTTGGATTGATTCACAGTTTTTTTAGGAAATAGGGAAATTGAGTTTTAACAATAAAAATCAATTAAAAATAAACAGTGGTTGGTAACCTATGTATATGTGCATACGTGTCACACAAGTGATTTGTGTCCACAAAAGTGGACACAAACGTGTCCATAATTCAAAAATCTGAAACAGGAAAAATCAGGACACAGAGACTGGACAGTCTCGTACGGGTGTGCACGCATGTCGTGCACCCGACACAGGCCATCCCAGGCCTCGTGCTTATGTCCCCACCTAGTCTAGGTCTAGGTGCTCGTGTCTAAGTGTCTGCATTGTGTCCTCGCATGTCGTGTCCTAAGTTATAGGGCCGTATCAGTGGCTAGACACACACTGTGCACAGTGCAGTGCAAGACCAATGCACGATTGATTTCTCACCAACCAGTGCACGAGACCTAATGAAAATTGGGGAATGGTGACAGTGGGTGCCCCATTGATCCTACAAAATTTTGTGTCAAACAAGTTCGTGTCGTGTCCTGCAGGAAGCCCGAGTGGCAGGGGAGCACTGTAGCTGCGCGCGAGCGTGTGTGAGTGTGTGCACGAGTGTCCAATCGACACGACACAAGCACGAATTCAACTCAGTCAATTAAAATCGTGTAAGCGACATCAAAACATAATTTTCCATTCAAAAACATTTCGAAAATAACACAATCGATTCCACAGTGGTATTTCCACAAACACGTTGAACAGTGCACTGATACGTGTCCTATTTGGACACGAAAGGACACTAAAACTTAGGGTTTTATTCCTACTGTTAGGTTAGGTCTAGGGCTCCCTAATGATGCAAAAATATCAGGATTCTATGGTAGAAATAGGAAGTTACCTCAATGTATCAAAACCCTCAAAAAGCTCTAATGAGTGATATTCTTCTTGATGGTGAAACTCCTCCAAAGCTCTCCAAATCTGAGAATATAATTACCAACAGAAAGTAGGTTGAATTTAGAACCCAATGAAATTTGTTTGGATTAAAAAGGAGATAAAATGGATTTACTAGGATTTATGGAAGATAGAGAAATACCTCTTCTAAAACTTGGCAAGAAAACCTAATGGAGGCTAGCCCTAACTTTGGGGGGCATTAAATAGGATGGGAAAGGGTCAATAGTGGCTGCCATGGGCTGATTAGGGTTAGGGTTGGTTCATGGTGTGGGCCTATGGGCTATTAAGCCTAAGTCATTAGTCATGACTTATGAAGTCATAAGCCATATTAGTCAAATCAACTCCAAATCCCTCCAAACAAGTTCCAATGACTTAACCCTCACTAAAATGGGACAAAACAAGTTTACTTAACCTAACCAAGTGGTCTTAACCTAGGTTAGTCACTAGGTTAGTCTTCTAGTCAACACTAGTCAAAGTCAACTATAGGGTCAAAATCAATTCTACTAAAAATCACCAAAAATCACAAAAAATCATATTAATTATAAGTCTAAGTAATAAATAATAATTCCAAATAATTCATAAAATTTCAAAAATGACCAAAATACTCCCAAGCTAGAAAAGTGGTAGTGATAAATCTACCCTCCTTAAAATAATTTCGTCCTCGAAATTAAAGGCGAAACTAAACTGCTGAGAAGGATAGAAAAGTATACCTCAAGGTCCAAAAAGATAGAGGTACCACTCGCGCATCTCATCCTCCAGCTCCCAGGTCGACTCTCCTGGAGAATGATGCCTCTATGGGATGCGTACCAAAGGTATCACCTGGTTCCTCATAACCTTCTCCCGTCGATCCAGAATCTCACTGGCTGTTCTGGATAGCTGAGAGAAGGCCCAACCTCAATCTCTGAATGATCGAGCACATGGCTAGGGTCAGCTACGTACCGTCTCAACTGCGATACATGAAATACATTGTGGACCCCCACAAGTGCAGGCGGCAAGTCTAGCCTGTATGACACGTCACCGACTCTCCCGATGATAATGAAAGGGCCGATGAAGCGCGGGCTAAGCTTCCCGCCTCCACCAAAACGTATTGTACCACGAGTCGGAGATATCTTCAAGAAAACCTGGTCTCCGACCTAATCACAAGCAAGGTCTCAATTAATTATAATAAACAAACATGATTATTAAAACACAACAATCAAACCTAAACTAATCCTACTCTAATCTGTACCTCAAACTCCAAGGGCCTCCGGTGGCTATCGACCCAGTGCCGATGTTTGTCCTGCGCCATGCGAAGTCTGTCCCTGATGAGCTTCACCTTCTCAGCTGCGTCAACAACCATCTCTGGCCCCAGTAAAGCTCTCTCACCAACATCATCCCAAGATAAGGGTGTACGGTACCTACGCCCGTACAAAGCCTCGAAAGGTGATATCTCAATGCTGGCCTGAAAACTGTTGTTGTAAGCAAACTCCACCAAATGAAGATAATCCTCCCAAGAGCCTCCAAAGTCCAAGACGCACGTCCGCAGCATATCCTCAAGAGTCTGAATAGTCCTCTCCAACTGTCCGTCCGTCTGGGGTGGTATACGGTACTAAACTTGAGCTGGGTGCCCAAGCTAGTCTGCAGACTCCTCCAAAAATGGGAAGTAAAGCGACTATCCCGATCTGAGACGATGCTGACCGGAACTCCGTGAATCCTGACTATCTGCCGCATATACATCTCTGCAAGCCTCTCTGTAGACGTACCCACCTTGAATGGCAATAAGTGGGTCGATTTGGTCAACCTGTCAACGATGACCCAAATCGCGTCTTTCCCTCCTGGTGTACGCGGCAATCCTGATATGAAGTCCATAGTGATATGCTCCCATTTCCACTCGGGAATGGGCAGCGGCTGCAATAATCCACCGGGCCTCTGCCTCTCCGCCTTGACCTGTTGACAGATCAAGCACCTAGCTACGAAGCGAGCCACCTCCCGCTTCATCCCGGACCACCAAACATGCTCCCTCAGATCTTGGTACATCTTGTAGGCACCCGGGTGTATGAAGTATTGAGATCTGTGGGCCTCCTGCATAACCTGCTCCCTGAGCTCTCCGCTGGGCACATATAATCTAGAACCGTACCTCAAGGCACCATCATCTGCAAGAGAAAACTCGCCCTCCAGCAATCCTGCTCGAACCTGCTCTCGGAGACACCGCAGAGCAACGTCCTCAAACTGTACCGACGTGATCCTCTCTACCAAGTCCGACTGAATCTGTATCCCCCATAACTGCATCTGTGCCCCGGGCACGATCACCTCAATCCCAAGGCTCTCCAAGTCTGCAAGAAAATGCCGATCCATGTCAAACACATGGCTGTCGGATACCTACTCAAGGCATCGGCAACCACGTTGGCCTTTCCTGGGTGGTACTGAAGTAGGATGTCAAAGTCCTTCATCAACTGTAGCCATCTGCGCTGTCTCATATTCAACTCCTTCTGAGTGAATACATACTTTAAGCTCTTGTGATCTGTGAAGATCTCCACCCTCTCCCCATACAGATAATGCTTCCACAACTTCAAAGCAAAAATCACCGCCGCCAGCTCCAGGTCGTGGGTAGGGTAGTTCTTCTCATAGGGACGTAATTGCCTGGAAGTATAGGCAATCACCTTCCCATGCTGCTACAAGGCGCAACCCAGCCCCTTTCCTGAAGCGTCACTATAAATAGTGAAACCACATGATCCTGAAGGCAATGTCAGAATCGGAGCTGTCGTAAGCCACTTCTTCAACTCATCAAAAGCTGCCTGACATTCCTCTGACCAAACATACTCAGCATCCTTCCGGGTCAACCGTGTCAACGGCTCTGCAACCCGGGAGAAATCCTGCATAAATCTCCGATAATATCCTGCCAGCCCCAGGAAACTCCTGATCTCTGTAACTTAAGTCGGTGCTGCCCATGCCTCGACTGCTAAAATCTTCTTGGGGTCAACTGAGATACCATCTCTAGTCACAACGTGCTCCAAGAAGTCCTTCCGGTCCAAGAAAAACTTACACATGGAGAGTTTTCCATAAAGCTGCTCCCTCATGAGAATCTCCAGCACTATCCGCAGATGCTCCTCGTGCTCCTCCTTAGTCTTAGAATATATCAAGATGTCGTCAATGAACACCACCACAAACTGATCCAGATATTGGTGGAACACCATGTGCATAAGGTTCATAAACACTGCTGGTACATTGGTTAGCCCAAACGGCATAACCAAAAACTCGAACTGCCCGTACCGCGTCCTGAAAGCGGTCTTGGGAATATCCTGCCCCTTCACCTTCACCTGGTGATATCCCGACCTCAGATCAATCTTGGAAAATACCTGAGCTCCGCTCAATTGGTCAAATAGATCGTCGATCCGCGGCAGTGGGTATTTGTTCTTGATCGTGTAGTTGTTGAGTGCCCTATAGTCAATACACATGCGTACTGACCCATCCTTCTTCGACACGAACAATACTGGTACACCCCATGGCGAGGAACTCGAGCGGATGAAGCCCTTGTCCTGTAGCTCATCCACCTGCTTCTTCAGTTCTACCAGCTCGCTGTTGTTCACCCGATAGACATGCTGAAAGATGGGTTCTGCTCCTGGAACCAAGTCTATCGAGAACTCTATGTCTCTGTCTGGTGGCAATCCCGACAACTCCTCTGGGAAAACATCTATATAATCTGCTATCAAGGGGTGTAGAATCGTCTGCTCCTCGACCGAGACTCCACAGAAGACTCCGCTGCTCTGCTCTGCCTGACGTCTGGAGTACTCGAACTCTGGCTCCCCCGACGCTCTGAAAAGAACTCTACCCCCTCTGCAATCAATGTTGGCGTGGTATCTGCTCAACCATTCCATGCCTAGTACTATATCGTAGTTCGGCAATAGCATTACGAGCAGGCTCACCTCCAACTCACGGCCTCCCAAAACTACTCTCCGACCCTTACAAATATCACTCACGAGGATAATGCCACCCCCGGTCGTGATCTTGTAAGTCCTAGGCAACGATTCAGCTACGATACCATGTCTAATCGTAAAAGATACTGATATGAAGCTATGCGAAGCACCGGAATTGAATAATACAAAAGCTGGACTGGAGTCGAGAAGAATCAAACCTGCAATCAGCTCTCTGATGACCTTCGCATCCTCTGCTACCATGGTGAATCCTCGCCCCTGCTGGCCTCCCCTGGCCTGCTACTGGTGTTGGACAAACCTCTGCTGCTGCGTCTGCAGGGCTGGTCCCCTCTACTGGCCTGTTGGAGCCCTGGCTCCACCTTCCGCAGCTGCTCGTCCTATAAGGCACTCCCTCATCTGGTGGTCTGCTGAACCACACACTAGGCACTGGCCTAGCCTCTTCCGGCACTCATTGGTGACATGCCTGGGCTTCTTGTAATAGACACAAGTAACATCCTGCCTCTGACCCTGCTGGTACTGCCTCGGCTGCTGCTGCTGATGGACTGGCCTCTGCTGAATCGGCTGCGGCTGAAACTGCCTCAACTGCTGATGCTGAAAGTGGGGCCTTTTGGCTTGGCCTCCGCTGCTGCCTCCAACTGGGTCTCTCCCCCTCTTGAGCCTAAGCTCAAGATCATCCTCTGCCAACAAGGCTTCTGTCAAGATCTCCTCGAACGTGGCATCCCGGTTGCCCTTGGTCAAGGACTTGACCTCCTTGACTAGGCCTTCCGGAACCACTGGGCCTTTGCCGTCTCGTTCAAGCCCTCCACAAACCTACCGAGGCGGCCGAACTCCCCGACGTACTCCTCCACTGAGAGACTCTCCTGGACCAGGCTCTCGAACTGTGTCTCCAAGGCTTTGAGTGCTGAATCTGGGAAAAACTTCTTCTTGAAGAAGCCCTTGAACTGCTTCCAAGTCTGCCTAGCTATCCCTACCCTGGGGTCTGACTGATACCAGGTACGAGCAAGATCTCGCATCCGGCTAGTCGCGGCCTCGATCTGAAGATCTGCTGGAATCCTGGCGAAGCGGAAGATCTCCTCTATATGCTCGATCCACTCATCGGCATATAGGATCCCCTCTGTCCCCAGAAAGTCTCTGGGGATCATCTTTTGAAACTGCTCGATCCCCGGTGTCCTCGGCTGATGGACCACTGGTCGAGCTGCGACCGTCGTAAGGGCCAGCTCCATGCCTCTGTCCTGTCGAGCCTGTTGTCGGTCCATGAACTGCTGGAAATACGTGAACATCTGAGTTGCGTCCACGTATCCTGGAGGCGGCTGCTGGAAGGGATCCTCTGGAATAACCGGGTCCTGCCTTCGAGTCGGTGGATGCATACCCCCTGCTGCGGCTGCCGAGGTCTCAATACGAGTTGAGGTGGCAGGAGCTGCAGTCTCCTGGCCTCGCTGTACTGGCTGGGAGGTAGCAGTCCCCATCATAGCATCCCTATGGATGGTATGCTGTGATCTAGTCTCTACCATCCTGACGATAGACAAACAAGAGTATCAATTTCTGAGAAAGAAGCAAAATAACAAAGGCGGACAGTTAAAAATTCAAAGGATCAGCTGATAATAAGGATTTAGATGGCAAATAAACGAATTTTTCCTAAAGTGATTGAGTACCTTAAAATTAATATTCTATATCTTACTGCAGGCTGTAGTGATACTCTACTTTGAATACCACTACACTTCTAGTCCAGACCTGCATGGGCCACCACTAAAAACGTGTCACGACCTGCACCTTAGAGTAAGGGCATGAAACGTGGGTACGTCCAGCCTACGCCGCAGTGTCGGCGGTAGAACGCTGTCCTAGGTCAACAATCATCTAGCAATATATCTCTAAACAGTTTATACTTCCAGAATGGGGGTGACATAGCAGTAAAACTCAATCACAACTAAGGAAGAGATAGCACGATATGAAATAGAACTCAAGAAAATAATAGATAAAAAGTAGTCTAAGATAATCCCAGCAATATCTAGAAGTACATGGTCTCAGATACAGAATGAAAGAATATATACAACTCTGAACTCCAAATAAAGTCTAGCTAAAACATGCCTCAAGACTACATAAAAGAAGATAAGCCTAACTAATCTAGACTAGGCAATCGGTGTGATATCCTCAGCTAGAGCTTGGTCCTCCTGAGGGTCCAGCTCGCAGGTGTTATCTAAGGCTGCCCCGTAAAAAGTGTCCAGGCAGGCCTCCTCCCCGTCCTTTGTAATATTTTAACAGGTCCAGTCAGGACAGGAGCGAGCACAGTACATCTCAACAGTTCATAGCAGGTTAGAAAATATAATCATGCAGTAAAGTAAGTTACGAGTACTGAAAGAAGTGCAGTATGTAAACAGAGAGAGAAAGCTGTAATAGAAATATCTACTATAAATAGAGACTAACAGTGGCTAGTGAGTCAGAGTACAACATGAACATGTAAATGGCATGTGATGATTCTGATGCTACACTATGGAATGATTCTGATGCTACACTACTGGTGTATTATTCACATGTCCACTTCTACTCCCCCGTACCCCCAATCAATACACAAGGATCCAACCAGGTTATGTTATGATTTCATGCAAGGCCCCCGAAGGGTGGTATATGGAAGTCCCATAAATGGGGATTCTAGGAGACCCAATGTATGGAATAAGGATTCAAGGAAGACTCTGTGATCATAACAGTATATGTCACAAGTAATCAGTGAACCAATAAAGCATAGTGATACGCTATGTAAGTGAAACGCACAGAACATGTAGTACCCTATGCCTCCTAAGGATAACATCTCAAGAAGGGATCCATATAGTACCAATCCGTGTGACCAACGTGACAGTGCAAGTAAGGTAATCTACTGCAGGAAATAATTCTAAGCAGGATATGAAATGATTAGAGAATATACTCGCCTGGTATCTGAGTGTCCAACTGAAAAGTACTGTCCGAGGAGTGGTGTCTGGCTCCTATTCAGAACAGTACAAGTCCCAACAAGTCCAGAATGGTAAAATGAAGCACTACTATGCATTCTACATGAATCTAGGTCAATCTAGGCCAAAGTCAACTCTTGGTCAACTCTGGTCAACCCTAGAAGTCAAACTAGGTCAACTATGGTCAAACTAGGTCAAACAAGTCTACACTAGGTCAAACTAGTCTAGCAAGTCTATTCTAGGTCTAGTAAAGCTATACAAGCCCAATCTAGGCCTGTTAGTCAAACAGGTATACACAGTCCATAGGCTATTCTACATAGGCCAAACCAAACACATACACCATGCCAAACTATATCTAAACAATACTCTATTGATATGTTACATAACCTAATACATAACACATGTATTTATGTATATTATATATCTGTAGTAAATACACACATTGTATTATATATAACATTATATATATACATACATTACCTATTAGCTAGTATTCACATAGAAGAATAGGATATACATATAGGGTGGTAGAAAAGTATTGAGAGTGTGAAGAGTGAGAGAGGGTTCAATGTGTTGTGCTAAAGTGGGTGTGTGATTGTGAGAGTGAAAAGTGAAGTGTACATGTGAAAAAGTGAAAGAGGGAAAGTGTGCATGTGTGTTTGTGTCACTTGCATGAGTGTAGTGAGGAAGTGAACATGTGTGTGTGTGTGTGGACTATTACAAGTGACATGGATAGATTTGTATACACTGAAACTTGTGTGTGTGTCATTAGTGATACATGTGTATGTGTGAGTGGTAGGCTATAGTGAATGTGTGTGTGTGTGTATTGCAGTAAAACATGGCCAAACAGTTACCTACTGCTATCAGTTCCTACCCACCAAACCAGTTCAGAAATGAAATAAAAGAAAACCCAAAACTCAGTAATCCAACCTACTGTTACTGTCCAGAAAAGTACCATAACTAATTTCCAGATTTTGGACTCAAAACACAACAAATCAAACCCAAAATTGCCATACAAGTAGAACATATATTGAAGAACTATATTAGGATGTAAACATGCAATTAGGAGTATTACATTGGATAAAAATAGATGCCAAATTTTATTTTTGAAAAATAAGAATAACAGGAAATTTGGGATTGATTCACAGTTTTTTAGAAAATAGGGAAATTGAGTTTTAGCAATAAAAATCAATTAAAAATAATAAAACAGTGGTTGGTAACCTATGTATGTGTTGCATACGTGTCTCACAAGTGATTTGTGTCTACAAAAGTGGACACAAACGTGCCCATAATTCAAAAATCCCAAACAGGAAAAATCAGGACACAGAGACTGGACAGTCTCGTGCGGGTGTGCACGCATGTCGTGCACCCGACACAGGCCATCCCAGGCCTCGTGCTTGTGTCCCCACCTAGTCTAGGTCTAGGTGCTCGTGTCTAAGTGTCTGCATTGTGTCCTCGCGTGTCGTGTCCTAAGTTATAGGGCCATATCAGTGGCTAGACACACACTATGCATAGTGCAGTGCAAGACCAATGCACGATTGATTACTCACCAACCAGTGCACGAGACCCAATGAAAATTGGGGAGCATGGTGATAGTGGGTGCCCCATTGATCCCACAAAATTTTGTGTCAAACAAGTTCGTGTCATGCCCTGCAGGAAGCCCGAGTGGCAGGGGAGCACTGTAGCTGCGCGCGCGCGTGTCCGAGTGTGTGTGCACGAGTGTCCAAACGACACGAAACAAGCACGAATTCAACTCAGTCAATTAAAATCGTGTAAGCGACATCAAAATGCAATTTTCCGTCAAAAACATTTCGAAAATAACACAATCGATTCCACAGTGGCATTTCCACAAACACGTTGAACAGTGCACTGATACGTGTCCTGTTTGGATACGAAAGGACACGAAAACTTAGGGTTTCCTATTCCTACTGTTAGGTTAGGTCTAGGACTCCCTAATGATGCAAAAATCTCTGGATTCTATGGTGGAAATAGGAAGTTACCTCAATGTATCAAAACCCTCAAAAAGCTCTAATGAGTGATGTTCTTCTTGATGGTGAAACTCCTCCAAAGCTCTCCAAATCTGAGAATATTAATTACCAACAGAAAGTAGGTAGAATTTAGAACCCAATGCAATTTGTTTGGATTAAAAAGGAGATAAAATGGATTTACTAGGATTTATGGAAGATGGAGAAATACATCTTCTAAAACTTGGCAAGAAAACCTAATGGAGGCTAGCCCTAACTTTGGGGGGCATTAAATAGGATGGGAAAGGGTCAATAGTGGCTGCCATAGGCTGATTAGGGTTAGGGTTGGTTCATGGTGTGGGCCTATGGGCTATTAAGCCTAAGTCATTAGTCATGACTTATGAAGTCATAAGCCATATTAGTCAAATCAACTCCAAATCCCTCCAAACAAGTTCCAATGACTTAACCCTCACTAAAATAGGTCAAAACAAGTTTACTTAACCTAACCAAGTGGTCTTAACCTAGGTTAGTCACTAGGTTAGTCTTCTAGTCAACACTAGTCAAAGTCAACTATAGGGTCAAAATCAATTCTACTAAAAATCACCAAAAATTACTAAAAATTATATTAATTATAATAAGTCCAAGTAATAAATAATAATTCCAAATAATTCACAAAATTTCAAAATGACCAAAATACCCCCAAGCTAGAAAAGTGGTAGTGACACAGAGAGATTAGAACTCAGAGATTTTTGATTCTCTAGAGCATTCTTCTTCAACCATTCTTTCAGAACAGAGTGAAGCAAAGCAGGAAAGCATTCGGCCTCGCCATCAGTGCCCAAGTGCGTCGATACCTTTTTGGTGACTTAGTTCTTCCAGTTGTTCATCTTCAAGCAGTGATCTTCATCATCATCGTATGGTCCAAGGAACAAAGTGATCATTTACAGATCAGACTTCTATAGCAATTTTCGAGAATCAAATTTGTACTTCTTGTACTTTTTCTCGTTTATTTTCAAAAGCCAATTTTTCTGGCATTTTGTTAAGTGAAACAATATATATATATATATATATATATATATATATATATATATATATATATATATATATATATATATATTTATATAAATAAAAAAAAAAACAAATATATATATATATATATATATATATTTTATATATATATATATATATATATATATATATATATATATATATATATATATATATATATATATATATATATAAAAATATATATATATATATATATATATATATATATATATATATATAAAATATATATATATATACATATAAATATATAATATATAAATATATAATATATAAATATATATATATATATATATATATATATATATATATATATATATATATATATATATATATATATATATATACATATAAATATATATATATATATATATATATATATATATATATATATATATATATATATAAATATATATATATATATATATATATATATATAATATATATATATATATATATATATATATATATATATATATATATATATATATATATATATATATATATATATATATATGTATATATATATACATATATTATATATATATATATATATATATATATATATATATATATATATATATATATATAATATATTATATATATATATATATATATATGGCTCTCCTCTCCAGTGCTCCCCCTCCTTTCCTCCTTGGGAAGCCCCTAGGGCTTCCCTCCCCCCCCCCCCGGTGGTTGGCGTTCTCTGATGGCCAAGCCTTGGCCGGCCGAGTACGTGGAGTTGATTCGTCAACTCTACGCCTCCCTTCCTCCTCCTCTCTCCGACGACCCCCCTCCTGTCCCCCGTCCACCCTCCATCCCGCCCCTTCCTCATCATTCTGCCCAGGCTCCCGGCCTGCATCTCCCCAGCTCCCAGCTCGTCCCCTCCACCGTCCCCTCGCCTGCCGGCCCTCTTCTCGCCCCCTCTATCGCCTCCGAGCTCGCCGCCGATGCTAGTCTCCCAGCGCCTGCGTTCGCCAGCCCCTCCCCCCATCATCCTTAGCTCCCGTCCAATCTATTCCCTCTTCCTGCTTCGGATCATCCCTCAAACGGCGTTGACCTCTCCCCGGGGGGACTCCCACCTGCAGTGCAGGAATGGGGAGCTTTCCCGTCCACCAGCCCCAGCTAGCGTCGTTTCGAAATTTGAACGATGCTGTTATCTCCTCGGGAGAGTCACCCTCCTGCGGTGCAGGCTTGGGAGGCCTCCCATTATGGCATCACGTGGGCGGGTCTGCTCCCGTACCCAACGTGACAAGCCCACTTTCCATTTACGCAGGCGCACTTAATCCCCCCTTGACAGAGGCATCCCCCGGTGGGACCCGCCCCATTCTCCCTTTTTACGCTTCCAGCAGCAGTCTTCCCCACCCAGGCGGGACCCACCCTACTCTGTCATACTACGCTACCTACAGTGGACTTCCTCACCCGGGTGGGGCCCTCCCTACTCTCCCAAACTATGCTGCCAACAGTGGACTTCCTCACCCGGGTGGGGCCCTCCAATCCTAATCTCTTTATGCTAGCAAACCCTGTAGTGGTGTTCATCACCTGGGTGGGTCCCTCCAATCCCTTTCTCTTTATGCTAGCAACCCCAGCAGTAGAGTTGTTCTCCTGGGTGGGCCCCCCCAATCCTATGCCCTTTACGCCAGCGACCCCATGCTCCCCCTTTGCGCGCCTCAGCATGCGTTTTCTGCGCCTGCTCCGCTGGCAGCGTATCCAAACCCCCCTATTCCCTATTCTTTAGTCGGGCCCTCCTCCGACCCTTCTTTTTACGTAGCCACTGCGTATTCCCCATCCGGTTCTCTCCCTTCTCAGCCCCTCCCCCACTACGTCCACCCTCCCCCTGCCATCGCCTCGGCTCTCCTCGCTACCCTCTCTTCCTCCCCTCCCTCCTCGCTCGTCGACCCTCCCCCAATTCTTTCCAGTGCTGCAGTGGTCCTCGTGGCCCTAGACGCCCCCCTTGGGGCTCCCGACCTCCCTATTGTTCTCCTATCTGTCCTTCTCTCCCCTTCCTCCTTGTCTTCGTCGGACCGCAGCCAGGATTCCATCATCCCGATCCCCACTGTCATCCTGTCCCCCGCTGAGGTTGCCCCGAGGGATTCAGCCGTCGATCCGACGACGACGCCTCCCCCAGGCCTTGGGAGGTCCATTTCTGCCACCATCTCTCCTCCGTTCATCCCCCAGACAACCCCCTCAGTCATCTTCCCCCATCCCGAGTGGTCCCCCCTCGGCTGCCCCCTCCTTCTGGCGGTCGTTCCTCGAACCTGCCTCCGGCCGCTCTACCCCCGTCGAGCTTCGCGGACATGCAGCGCCCGGACCTAGATCCAGCCAAGACTCCCCTCGTCTCCAACATCACTCTTTCGGATATCGTGTACTCTCAGGATTCTACGGTGCCTTCTGTTCCCTTCTCTGTCAAGGAGATGTCGGATCTGTCGAACTCGTTCCCCCACACGTTCATTCTTAAATTTTCCTCTGGTTGCCCCAAGCTCTCAAGAGTTCAGGAGACGATAGCCAGCTGGAGACTCTCAGCGGATTACCGGGTAGCTCCCCTCGACCCTAAACATATCCTCCTTCACCTCTCTTCAGAATTAGACCATAAGACAGTCTGGTCCAAGGGCACGTACCGGATTGATTCCCACCAGACGAAGATCATCAAGTGGTCATCTAGCTTTAGCACAAAAGAAGACTAAGCGACAGTCGCCGCCTGGATCACTCTGTCCAACCTGCCCCTAATCTACTTCGTCCCAGCGGCTCTCAGACGTATTGCCAACTCCTTCGGCACGTATGTGGCCTCAGCCCCAGAGACCAGCAACGTCACCAAAGGCCACTATGCCAAAATCTACGTGGAACTCGACCTCACCACCGAACCACCTAACTTCATCAACATCGAACTGGGCAACCAGACCCACACCCAACAAATTATCTACGATAACCACATTTTGTTCTGTAACCACTGCCACTTAAGAGGTCACCTCCCCAAGCATTGCCACAGACTCCATCCATAACTAAAGAAGAAAACACCCCAAAACTGAAGCAAGCCAATCGAGGGGAGGACCCCCATGCCACCTATCCTTCATCGCCTAAACTCGCACACTCGATTCGACTCCAGTGAAGACATGTCCGACAGGAGCGAATCTCCTTGTAAAGCACTGATTCTCTACAGTTCCCAAGACATCACCCTATCCAATCAGTTTGATGCTCTTGAATCGGAGGACGAGGAAATCCAGGAGGAGACAGCCGATTCCCCGGAAGCCGGCAAGCGCACCGAGATGCCCCCCATTCTGGAAGGCATAGAACTGTCCTTCCACGTTACCGAAGCCAATCAACTTCTCAACACCGAAGACCCAGTGGTCCAGGCCTTAGCTATTCTAGGCCCCGACTAAGTTCGGAGAGGGCTCCAAGTTCAGGCCGCGGGATTCCCTTTTCAGTAATTCAACCTCCTGACAGGGAGCACCAGTGACTCCGTTACCATCCCACCAAAGAATGCGATCCTTGACTCAGCCGGAGAATCGATCAGTTAGCAACCAGCCACGAAGGAGCAATCAGATATATACCCTCCCTCCCCTATTTTGAGGCAGGATCTTCTACCTCGGGTAAGGCCAAGGCCAACCACGGTCCCACTGAAATCGCCACCATCCAAATCAGATCCGCTGCCAAGCAAAACAAAATAACCCCCCCAACAACTCCCTTAATGCTTAACATCCTATCCTGGAATGTCTGCGATTTGGCCAACAAACTGACGTTAAGAAGAATCATAAACCTGCAGAAAATCCACAAGATAGACATCCTCATTATTATTGAACCCAAAATTCCCCCAAAACAATTAAATCTATTCAACTGCAACTCGGCCTCCCCATTGCCACTGCTGGCAGACACGACATTTGGATCCTCGGCACGAAGGATGTCAAACTTGGTGTCATCCAGGACTCCCGGCAGGCCATCTCCTGTTGGTTTGATCACCTAGGTCTTCCTGATCCCGCTATTCTTTCTGTAATCCATGGCAGCTGCGATGTTTCGGAGAGAAAGCTGCTCTGGAATGACCTCCTTGACATCCATCACCTTCACACCAATTCCCCTTGGCTTTGCATCGGGGACTTTAATGTGATCACCTGCAGTGCAGAGAAATTCGATGGTCATTCACTGCCCGCCCCGGCCATGCCTGATTTCAACAACTTCGTCTTCAACGCCCACTTGACGTCGCTCCAGTTCTCTGGCAACGCTTTCACCTGGTGCAACATGCAGGATGACGATCGACGCCAATATTCCAGGCTTGACAGGGTCCTCACGAATGCCTTCTGGCACGACATGGGGATCTCTACCAACCTGTCCCACCTCAACTCCACAGAATCAGAACATAACCCCCTATTAGTTGAGATCAACAACAAGCCCTCCTCATCTAAAAAGAATTTCTAATTCCTCAACTTCTGGACCGGGCACCCCCAGTTTCTGGACATTGTTGCAGAAGCATGGAACCGCGAGGAGTGCCCCAACCCCCTTACCCAGGTGGGCAACAAGCTTAAGGCCACCAGGAAAGCCCTGTCAGCTTGGAGCAAGCTCGCCTATGGGGACATCTTGTAACGCCCCAGTCCCAAAATATGTAGGACCAAGTACGTAGACATGCCAGCTGTATACATACGAAGTACATGGACCTCGTATGTATACATAAGCTGTAAATGTAGTAATCCAAGACAACTAAATCTCATCCACAAAGATAAATAATAATATAAAAGCAACTTTGAGTTTGTCATATACACCACAGTTGGATGGAGACAAAGTCCACTATCGACCAAATTAAATATGGAAAATATACAAGGAAAGAATTAGCAAGCGAGAGCAAGTGACGAATCCAAGAGTAATCATCACGACGAAATAGAGCGCAAGTCATAGCCTTAGCTAGAGCACCTGCAAGAAGTCACAAAAACACACCTGGCGAGATAACCAGGTCCTCAGAGGGACGTAACAAGACACATAATATCATGCCAATAACTGAATAAATAAAGCTCAACAGAAAAGTATGCATGGGTAAAGGTTCCTAACCATTCTATGTGTAATTCAATTTAGAGGACAACGTTCTACGCAGGGGCTGTCTCAAGTATGTAATAAAGAGTGGCCAACAAGTAGCGCTCATCCGAGACACTATCGGCCGAGTAACACGTAGCGCTCATCCGAGACACTATCTCCCAAATGTGTGAAAAATATAAGTAGCCCCTACGCTAGTAGCTGTCCCCTCCCCCCAATGATACTATACGTGTGTCGTAACCATGACACACAAACACGTGTCGTTTCTACCACACTGTTTTAATATAGATAACTGTCAAGTCTTCTAATCATGCATCTATTGACAGTTATTCCTACGCATGCGCACGGGGGATCAGCCCACACGCAAGTGGCCTCTATATGATACTCACAACTCTCACACACAACTCGTGTACAATCGTTCCAAGTCAATGAGACACACTAAATTTGATGGTAGTCGCTTAACTCTAAGCCAAATTTATAAAATATAGTAATTTGTATCTACATATAATTTAGAAAGAAACAATCTTGAAATTAAACACAACATGCAAGATATGAGCAGGAAATTTAAATAGTAAAGGCAAGGTATCTTGCCTGGTGTGTCGCCTGGTGTGGTGCGAGGATCATGATGCCATATTTTCGTCCATTAGCCGAGGTCCATGCGAACATGGCCTAAATTTGCGGGAAAATAGGAACGCATGAGTAGTCGTGGTCAATGGTGAAAATCGAGGAGAATGATGAAGAATATACTCCTACTATTTTTAGAAAAAGTATTTCTAATACTAGATTTTTGTTAGTAAAATAATCTTGGTAGATACTTGAAATCTAAGAAAAACCGTTTTAGGCAAATTCTCTGTTGATAACAATAGAATAATCATATCTTTACTTGATAAAAATACTTGAATATATTTTATAATTTGAAGGCTACTATATATATTTTAGTCAACCCATTTGTATAAGAAATTAATTACTAGAATGAATAACCATATTTTTATACATATTTATAATATTTATCCCTATCCAATTTTAATTCTTATTAATAAAGAAAATGATAACCTTACTAGTAATAATAATAATAATAACAATATAAATGCTAATAATGAAAATGATAATAATAATAATAATAATAATAATAAATGATAATAATGATAATGATAATAATAATAATAAAAATAAAGATAATAATAATAATAATAATAATAATAATAATAATAATAATAATAATAATAATAAAGATAATAATAATAAAGATAATATTAATAAAGATAATAATAATAATGATAATGATTATATTCTTAATAATAATACTAATAATCGATAATGATAATAATAATGAAAATAATAATAATAAATATAATAATACACTACTTACTGTTCGTTCTTTTTTAAGAAAGTAAGTAAGAGGGAGAGAGAGAGAGAGGGGGAGAGAGAGAGCGTTGGGAAGAAGGGGGAGAGAGTGATCGAGAGAGGGTGAGAGAGGAAGAAGAGGGTTTTGGGGGTCTTACCGGCGGAATCGGCAGGGCGGCGACCGGAGGCCGGTGGAGGCACGCCGGCTCGACATCGTGTGCACCACGGAAGAGGGAGTAGGTCCAGCCAACGACGACTCTCGGCTTGGGCGAGCGCCAAGCGCCGACGTGCTCAGGAGGAGTCGCCGGCGGTGTAGGGAAACGGAGGCGGGGGCGCGATCTGGGGCAGAATCGGCGGGAAAGCCGGAGATCTGCGGCGACGACGAGCGCCTGGCGCGGACGACGCTTGCGCGGGCGGAGCGGCGGAATCGGAAGACGCCGTGATGTGGCGCCGGCGGATCAGCCCTCGCCGGAGGGGATGAGAAGTCGGGCGGAGGCTCGGTGGATGAGCGCCGGTGGTGGTGCCATGATTCGAGTTGCCGGAGGCGCAGCATGGCAGTGGTGGAGGCGCAGCATGGCAATGGTGGAGGCGCCCATCGCTGCGAGGGGAGCTCCGGCGGGCGGCGGCAGAGGCGCGGCGGAGCTCGAGAGTCCAGGTGAGGTTTCCCCCTTCTCCTCTTCTTATTTGGGGGTTTCGGCGAAGTCGGTTCAGGTGGTAGTGGTGTTAGGGATTTTGTGATGGTGGCGGAGAGCGGAGGTCGACCGGGCAGTCGAGGGGTTATGGAGATCGGGGGCGCTTGCTGGTCGTGGCGGCGGGTTTGATGATTACGGTGATGGTGGTGATGATGTCGATGTTGACGGCGTTTGGGGATAGTGGTGGCGGTGTTGCTGTGGCCCGGTTGGGCAGGAGGTGGCGAAACCGGTGATGGCGAGGTCGGGAAGGCTGGTGGCGGGGGTGGTATCGCCGGGCTGCTGATGTGCGGGAAGGTTGGTAGATGATGCGGAGATCGAGGGTGGTAGGGTGTTGATGGCGTGGTGGTATTGATGTTACTGTGTGGCGGGTTGGGTTAGCATTAGGTTTGATAGGATTTGGCCATGTCGGGTGTGTCCGACACGGAGGTGGTGGCGAGGAGATGCGTCCGAAATTATCGGACGTGAAGAGGGATAATGTACATGTACTGGGGGAGTAGTAGATTGGAAGGCACAGACACGATGCACAATTTGTGGATATGGAGAAAATTTATGGAAGAGTACCTGCCTATTTATAGGATGTGGGAATTCCCATTTGGATAGGATTGGGGAAAGATTTAAATCCCCTTTTAGATATTTGCTACTAATAAATTTAAATCAATCAATCCAAATTCAAATCAAAATCCAATTTAAATATAATTAGATTTTTAGTTTGAAATCAATGGGATAATTCTAATTACAAATATTTATTTATTTAAATAACTCCATAAATTCAAATCAAGATTTAGATGCCAAAATAATTTCAAATTATATTTTCTAAAACGCTAGTAATATTAATTTCGAAAATTACATTAAAATAAACTAATAAATAATTACTAATTATATATGTATGTATAAATACTGTTTTCATAATTATGCCTTTCTAGTACGAAATAAAAATATTATTTATATAAAAAAATTCGAGAAATGAAAGGCGTTATAAATAAAATAGCAACTTGAAATTTTGGAAGATAACAAAATAATTATTATATACATTATCTTGAAACCATAAAAATAAAAATAAATTTAAACTAAAAATATGTACGCTTGCACATATTCGCACTCGTCGAGCAATTACAAAAATAATTTTTTTCGCGCACGTGTACAATACGACTACGCGACGTATAATAATAAAATTTCTAATCGGTACCAAAATTTAAATAAAAAAATAGTAGAAATTTAGGGGTTTTACATCCTACCCAACTTAAAAGAATTTCGTCCTCGAAATTAAGGATTAGTAGGGGGGTGAGAAGGTACAAGGGGTATAACAAGTCTACGGGTGAGGCAAAGGTATAACGCCTTAACATAAACAAGCATTTAGTAGGTCACGATGGTAGGTTTAGGATCAAGGGAAAAGACGAATAGCTTTATGATGAGGATATAGCCACGGGTTGGTAATGGCTAATTACAGTGGTCATAAGTGATCGGACAACTAAAGGGGATACTCGACACGAGGGATTTCGTCCTTCTAAAATAGGTGGAAGACGAAAGCGATAAAGGGTTCCAAAGGTGAATTTATCGAATACGAATACGAATACGTGGTTCAAAAGTGACCGAAAAATTTCAAAAAGAATTATCAAGGCAATCGTGGATGGGACTCTAAAGGACAAGTTTAGCTATGTCCCCATCCACGTAGAACGATAGAAAAAAGTGAACCAAAGTGCACTTGGTTGATCAGACCATTATGTACCGGTTCTGAGTAGACAATACGTTAGTGGGAGCGACCCAATTAACATATGCCTTGGACAAGCTCGATAAGGAATAAGCTTGCAAAAACTAGGCTACATTAGCATCATTAGTCAAAATGGTAAATACATAGGCACGAGAGATTAAGATTTAAAGAAGGTAGAATGATTCTAAGTTATACAGTCGTCCTATAGTCTTCTTATCCAAGTCCTTGGTTGGCTAGACGGGTTAGGTCCTCTAGATTCTAGGATCTAAATAAGCTTGCTAATATAGGTCACTAGGTCAAAGGGGTTGCTAGTTCATAAGGCTAGTTCATAAGGTATTCAACCCAACTTAAAGAATTAAACTAATGGTGTGATAGGTCCAACAATCAAGATAAAATGCAAGGTTAAGCATGTAAGGATTTAAGTAGAACTAAATCGCATATCGGGTCGAAAGAAATAGAGTCGAGGTCGAGTCTCATCTATAGTTTAAGGTATAATGGTTTTACGGTTGGGATTAGAGTCCAATCATTTTGACCCGAAAGTCGCAATATGAAATTCGAGTACAAGGAGACGTGTTTTAGTGGCACGTGATATACCTACATAAAGGTGGACTCGTGTAGGTCTTGCTTGTGAAATTTGTAGGAAGGAAACGTCTAATATTGTGCTCCAAATACCCAAGTCACGGTAAAGGACACAAAAGAAATTAAAATAGAAAGTGGGAGTTCATGAGATAATGATTAACGAACCAAATAAATGACCGTGCTAAAGCATGAAATAAAGATAACTTAGATTCTAACAAATCAAGGTAAAATAAATTAGGAGTACAGTTTCTACGGATATGATAGCCACTTAGATGGTGTATGATCAGGGAACGATCTAATCATTTCTCAAGTTTCAAATGATTAGAGGGTCATGACAAGAAGATCTAGAATTTAGGGAAGGTCGAGTAAGTCAAAAGATATGTTCATCGGTTTGGTCGATGACTAACTATACTTGTGTATATGCAATATCATAATCATAGGTGGCATGGCAATCTAATGTACAATACTTCTATCTCACTAGGGCGACCTTCCTTGCTTCTTGGTCCTCTACCAATATGATCTAATCTAAATTTCAAGTTCCTCGAAGCTTCTCAATAAAATTTTCGAGATACTCCACCAAAATTTCTAATTATCTTAAGCTACCAAGTCTAGTCAAAATTTAAAGTCCTAATCAATCTCGAAATAGTACTTGTATATCGCAAAATGAACATACATTTTTTTTTATTTTTTTTTTTACTAAAAATTTAAATATCCATAATCAAGGCTTTAAACTCGAAATTTAAATAACTCTATAAATCATAGATCATAGGACAAAATTTGAAATTTGAATTTTTCCTTCAAAGTCGATATCTTCCAAAAAAAATTTAATTTTTTTTTCCAGTCATCTCTTTAAAATTTAATAAACTTTATAAATCGTATGCGCAATTTAAAACCTCAAGTTCTCTCCCTTCTAAACTTTCATCTCTCTAGTCGTCTAGAAAATCATAATTTAAACTCTTTAAATAATCTCGAGATAAACTCTATCATATTACAATCCAATCTTAGGTTAACCGTAAATCAAGTGTCACAATATAACTATTTTACAATTTCAAAATTCATAAAAAATCTGCTTTCTCGATCTAGCTATCATCTTGTGTATACCACCTTGTAAATTTAAAGTAAAATTTTAACTATTCATGGATGGCGGTAATATGCTACTACCCAAATTGGAATTAACTAATCCTTATGATCATATCTTTAGGAAAAATAAATGTCCTTATACTCAAATATAACCTCAATGGATATTAATTGTCAATGCGATCTATCTAGCCATGTGTTTAACCTATGGGCATATACTAGTATAGTCATCTTACTAAACACGAAACTAAGAAATTTATGGTAGAAGGAGTCAAGCAAGATGTAATTCAAGGAGGACGAACGAGAGTTCGAAATTTGAAGTCAAGAAAGGATGTCAAGTAGGTGGATGAGATTCTAGACTCTAATCCTATATTGCAGGCTCACATCGGTACGGTAAAGTAACCGAAGTGATAAACTGGACCTGCATGGGCCACCACAAAAACATGTAATGCCCCAGTCCCAAAATACGCAGGACCAAGTACGTAGACATGCCAGCTGTATACATACAAAATACATGGACCTCGTATGTATACATAAGCTGTAAATATAGTAATCCAAGATAACTAAATCTCATCCACAAAGATAAATAATAATATAAAAGCAACTCTGAGTTTGTCATGTACACCATAGTTGGGCGGAGACAAAGTCCACTACCGACCAAATTAAATATGGAAAATATACAAGGAAAGAATTAGCAAGCGAGAGCAAGTGACGAATCCAAGAGTAATCATCATGACGGAATAGAGCGCAAGTCATGGCCTTAGCTAGAGCACCTACAAGAAGTCACGAAAACACACCTGGCGAGATAACCAGGTCCTTAGAGGGACGTAACAAGACACATAATATTATGCCAACAACTGAATAAATAAAGCTCAACAGAAAAGTATGCATGGGTAAAGGTTCCTAACCATTCTATGTGTAATTCAATTTAGAGGACAACGTTCTACGCAGGGGCTGTCTCAAGCATGTAATAAAGAGTGGCCAACAAGTAGCGCTCATCCGAGGCACTATCGGCCGGGTAACACGTAGCGCTCATCCGAGACACTATCTCCCAAAGGTGTGAAAAATATAAGTAGCCCCTACGCTAGTAGCTGTCCCCTCCCCCCAATGATACTATACGTGTGTCGTACCATGACACACAAACACGTGTCGTTTCTACCATACTGTTTTAATATAGATAACTGTCAAGTCTTCTAATCATACATCTATTGACAGTTATTCCTACGCATGCGCACGGGGGATCAGCCCACACGTAAGTGGCCTCTATATGATACTCACAACTCTCACACACAACTCGTGTACAATCGTGGCAAGTCAAATAGACACACTAAATTTGATGGTAGTCGCTTAACTCTAAGCCAAATTTATAAAATATAGTAATTTGTATCTACATATAATTTAGAAAGAAACAATCTTGAAATTAAACACAACATGCAAGATATGAGCAGGAAATTTAAACAGTAAAGGCAAGGTGTCTTGCCTGGTGTGTCGCCTGGTGTGGTGCGAGGATCATGATGCCATATTTTTGTCCATTAGCCGAGGTCCATGCGAACATGGCCTAAATTTGCGGGAAAATAGGAACGCGTGAGTAGTCATGGTCAATGGTGAAAATCGAGGAGAATGGTGAAGAATATACTCCTACTATTTTTAGAAAAAGTATTTCTAATAGTAGATTTTTGTTAGTAAAATAATTTTGGTAGATACTTGAAATCTAAGAAAAACCGTTTTAGGCAAATTCTCTGTTGATAACAATAGAATAATCATATCTTTACTTGATAAAAATACTTGAATATATTTTATAATTTGAAGGCTACTATATATATTTTTAGTCAACCCATTTGTATAAGAAATTGATTACTAGAATGAATAACCATATTTTTATACATATTTATAATATTTATCCCTATCCATTTTTAATTCTTATTAATAAAGAAAATGATAACCTTACAAGTAATAATAATAATAATAACAATAGAAATGCTAATAATGAAAATGATAATAATATAATAATAAAATGATAATAATGATAATAATAATAATAATAATAATAATAATAATAAAGATAATAATAATAATAATAATAATAATAATAATAATAATAATAATAATAATAATAATAAAGATAATAATAATAAAGATAATATTAATAAAGATAATAATAATAATGATAATAATTATATTCTTAATAATAATACTAATAATCGATAATGATAATAATAATGAAAATAATAATAATAAATATAATAATACACTACTTACTGTTCGTTCTTTTTAAGAAAGTAGGTGAGAGGGAGAGAGAGAGAGAGAGAGAGAGCGTTGGGAAGAAGGGGGAGAGAGTGATCGAGAGAGGGTGAGAGAGGAAGAAGAGGGTTTTGGGGGTCTTACCGGCGGAATCGGCGGGGGCGGCGACCGGAGGCCGGTAGAGGCGTGCCGGCTCGACATCGTGTGCACCACGGAAGAGGGAGTAGGTCCAGCCAACGGCGACTCTCGGCTTGGGCGAGCGCCAAGCGCCGACGTGCTCAGGAGGAGTCGCCGGCGGTGTAGGGAAACGGAGGCGGGGGCGCGATCTGGGGCGAAATCGGTGGGGAAGTCGGAGATCGGCGGCGACGACGAGCGCCTGGCGCGGACGACGCTTGCGCGGGCGGAGCGGCGGAGTCGGAAGACGCCGTAATGTGGCGCCGGCGGGTCAGCCCTCGCCGGAGGGGATGAGAAGTCGGGCGGAGGCTCGGTGGATGAGCGCCGGTGGTGGCGCCGCAATTCGAGTTGCCGGAGGCGCAGCATGGCAGTGGTAGAGGCGCCCATCGTTGCGAGGGAAGCTCCGGCGGGCGGCGGCAGAGGCGCGGTGGAGCTCGAGAGTCCAGGTGAGGTTTCCTCCTTCTCCTCTTCTTATTTGGGGGTTTCGGCGAAGTCTGTTCAGGTGGTTGTGGTGTTAGGGATTTTTGTGATGGTGGCGGAGGTCGACCGGGCAGTCGAGGGGTTGTAGAGATCGGGGACGCTTGCTGGTCGTGGCGACGGGTTTGATGATTACGGTGATGGTGGTGACGATGTAGATGTTGACGACATTTGGGGACACTGGTGGCGGTGTTGCTGTGGCCCGGTTGGGCAGGAGGTGGCGAAACCGGTGATGGCGAGGTCGAGAAGGCTGGTGGCGGGGGTGGTGTCGTCGGGCTGCTGATGTGCGGGAAGGTTGGGAGATGTCGCGGAGATCGAGGGTGGTAGGGTGTTGATGGCGTGGTGGTATTGATGATACTGTGTGGCGGGTTGGGTTAGGATTAGGTTTGATAGGATTTGGCCATGTCGGGTGTGTCCGACACGGAGGTGGTGGCGAGGAGATGCGTCCGGAATTGTCAGACGTGAAGAGGGATAATGTACATGTACTGGAGGAGTAGTAGATTGGAAGGCACAGACACGATGCACAATTTGTGGATGTGGAGAAAATTTATGGAAGAGTACCTGCCTATTTATAGGATGTGGGAATTCCCATTTGGATAGGATTGGGGAAAGATTTAAATCCCCTTTTAGATATTTGCTACTAATAAATTTAAATCAATCAATCCAAATTCAAATCAAAATCTAATTTAAATATAATTAGATTTTTAGTTTGAAATCAATGGGATAATTCAAATTACAAATATTTACTTATTTAAATAACTCCATAAATTCAAATCAAGATTTAGATGCCAAAATAATTTCAAATTATATTTTCTAAAATACTAGTAATATTAATTTCAAAAATTACATTAAAATAAACTAATAAATAACTACTAATTATATATGTATGTATAAATACTGTTTTCATAATTATGCCTTTCTAGTACGAAATAAAAATATTGTTTATATAAAAAAAAATTCGAGAAATGAAAGGCATTATAAATAAAATAGCAACTTGAAATTTTGGAAGATAACAAAATAATTATTATATACATTATTTTGAAACCATAAAAAGAAAAATAAATTTAAACTAAAAATATGTACGCTCGCACATATTCGCACTCGTCGAGCAATTACAAAAATAATTTTTTTCGCGTGCGTGTACAATACGACTACGCGACGTATAATAATAAAATTTCAAATCGGTACGAAAATTTAAATAAAAAATAGTAGAAATTTAGGGGTTTTACACATCTTTCAAGCAGTTCGAGTAGCCGAGGACGACGTCACCCGCGTCGAAGCCCTGGTCGTCACGGATCGCTCGTTAGAGGCTAGAAGAGCCCTCAACCTCACTAAGGCTATACTCAAATTCAGAATCAAAGTGGAGACCGTTTTCTGGAAGCAGAAAGCGAGGTTGAAATAGGACAGCGAGGGGGACAAAAACTCGAAGTACTTTTACGCCTGCGTTAACGGACGCAGACAGAAGCTCTCGATCCACAGGACTACCGATGACAATGGGAACATCATTACAGACCATAAGAGTATCCAAGAGGCGGCGATGGAATATTACTCCAAACTATTCTCCAAAGATACCGTCCACAAAGATAGAGCATTCCTGGATCAAATCCCTCTCCTCATTAATGAAACAGACTATACCCGGTTGAACCAACCCCCCTCAACCCAGAAAGTTAAAGATACAGTGTGGGCCCTGAACGAGCACAGTACGCCGGGCTCGGATGGGTTCTCGGGTGTATTCTTTCGCACTTGCTGGGAGATTATCGAATAAGATATTACCGAAGTGGCTATTGCTTTCTTCAATGGTGCCATATACCCCAAAGCCATCTCCAGCGCCAATCTGATCCTTATCCCGAAAAAGGATAACCCGAAGACTTTCTACGACTTTCGTCCCATTAGTCTTTGTAACTTCATCAACAAGATCATATCCAAAGTCATTGCTACCAGAATGGCTGGCCTTCTCCCGAAGATCATCTCAGAGGAACAGAGCGGGTTCGTTCGCGGTTGGAATATACAGGACAATATTACGCTGGCCCAAGAATTAATCACCTGCATGAAATTTCTACTGAGGGGAGGCAACATTGCTGTTAAAATCGACATGGAAAAAACTTATGATATACTGGATTGGCAATTTATGATTTAGGTTTTCAGAGCCTTCGATTTCTCGGAAACCTGGACTAATATCGTCTGGAGATCTATCAGCAACTCGTGGTTCTCCACGGTCATCAACGGCCGAGCAGCTGGATTCTTCAAATCCCACCGTGGGGTGAGACAGGGCGACCCGCTATCCTCTACCGTTTTCATCATCGCAGCCGACGCCCTGAGAAGGAACCTTAATAATATGATCCACACCCCCAACTTCCAGCACTATCACAAATCCAGTGGATGCCCTATCATCACCCACCTGGCCTTCGCTGACGACTTACTTATCTTCTTGTCCGGGATGAAGGATCAGTGCAGGTGATTCACAACACCCTCACGAGATACTCCAAATGTTTTGGCCAGAAGATCAACCACTCCATGGGCGTCATCTACGCCCACCACAACACCAACAAGGAGCACGCCAACAAACTCTTTGAGTTAACATCCTGTTCGGTCGGCAGGCCCCCATTCACCTATTTCGGGTGCCCTTTAGTGTACGGGAGGTACAACGTCAACATATTCCAGGACTTGACCACCAGAATCAGAAAGAAAATAGAAGGGTGGCATAATGCCACCTTATCTTCGGGTGGCAAGATGATCCTTATCAATCACGTTCTTTCCTCCATCCCCATTCACACCCTAGCAGCCTGTTCGCCGCCCATTAAGGTTCTCTCCTCGATGGAACAGATCTTTTACAATTTCTTCTGGGGTCATAGCAACGGCCAGGATAAGCATCACTGGGCCGGCTGGGACTCTATGGCCCTACCAACAGGAGAGGGGGGGGTCTGGGTTTTACCAAACTCATTCACATTATTAAAGCGTTCTCGATGAAACCATGGTGGAACCTACGTACGAGCAACAACTTATAGTGCAGGTTCATGAAAGCTAGATACTTCAAACACATCCACCCCTCAATGGCCATTTCCAGCTGCAGATCTTCACCGGCCTGGCGCCGTATCCTCATCGGTCGCGTTCTTGCCGAACCGGTGATGAGACTTCAACTGGGAGCAGGCGACTCGAATCCATTCCTTGAGCGATGGGTTGGAGACAACATGTTATCGAGTATCACCGAGACCCCGAAAGATTGTAGATCAGTGACCTGTGGGACCCCACCACCGACGACTGGCACTGGGACCAGATTCGTGAGTGGGTCGGTATCGACGCGGCGGAGAGCATCCGTGAGCTCGAATTACGCATCGGAAGCGAGGCGGACGAGTTAAAATAGTCCCTCGAGGCTTCCGGGGCATTCTCTGTGAGGTCGACGAGAACCGCCATCCAGGACACCAGCCGGCCACACCTTCCAATGGCGTACTTCTGGCATTCCTGCATCCCCAAGAAATGGTCCTTCCTATTATGGAGAGTCCTCAGTAAAGACTGCCGACAGATGACATCCTTACCACCATCGGGATCAGTTTAGTATCAGCTTGCTCCTGCTGCTCCGTGCGCCAGTCGGAGACTATCGATCACATATTCCGACAGGAAGAGCTGCCGGACAGGACGTGGACTTCCCTTAACCAACTTTTCAGCATGGAGCAAGGCGGCGGACGCTTCCACGATCTTCTGGTTTCCTGGGGTTCTGCTTTCCACGGCCACCAGATTGTCACAGCGACCGCCACTTGGGTTATTTGGAAGAATCGCAACAAAGCGAGATACGAAGGTCACCAATACTCGGCGAACCAGCTCCTTCGGGAAATTGCCCGATAATGCCGTAAGCGGAGCACCCAGTGTTCCCACAGCCCGAGAGCATTTTGGTCGGTGCTACCCTGGTAGCCCCGAGTGATAGCTTCGCCCTTTTTTCTCCCTCTTTTTGTGGTATACCTGTATAGGCATCGGCATTTTGTGCCTTGTATACGGTTTTCTGCGGTCTTCGTGCCATCTTTAATAAATTGAGGGGTTTTTTCCTATATATATATATTTATATATATATATATATATATATATATATATATATATATATATATATATACTTTGAGTATATATAGTATAGTTGATAAATGGAAAAAGAGAGAGAAAAAAACTGTCATTATATGTCTAAAGCCTTTGGTATTTTATTAGGTGTATATATACTTATATATATAAATGGGTATATGAGTATATAAAAAAAACATTTTCTTGCGAGATTGGAATAATCTCGCGAGTCACCAACTCGAGGAAGCCCGCGGCTTCTAACAGAGGGAACTCTGTTACTAGAAATTCTTCCCCAAAGATTCAATGAAATCTCTCAAAGATTTGAGTAGGATACAATACAGTGCTATCCCCTGTAGACTAGATCAAACCTAATCAAACTTAAATTCGAATTTGGGTTTAAATGGGAATTTAAACCCGAGACTATGATATCAAAACAGAGTATCGGAACCCAGTAATCGATCGGATCTCTCTTGTGATCGCCGAGGAGCATCCCCAAGATCTTGTCACCAACGCGCGCCCACTAGACCCTCGCACGCTGCCTGCGCACCGTGGGAAACCATCGGAGCCCCACACAGGCCAACCAACTCCGGTGGGAACTCTATTTACTCGACAACAAGGTACTCACGTTTCTGACCCAATTTTTCTTTGCATGCTTAACAGTTTTGCGATCCGTAAATTTCTATGGAAAGCTTACATAACCCATTGGATACCCCAGCAAGTAGGGTGTTAAGAAACCTCGGGAATTGCTCGAAAAGTCGAAGCGAAGTTGGAGAAATTTGTTCTAAACAGAACATCAAACTATCTCAAGAGCCCGACTTGGAAGGCCGATTACGGCCAACGTACTGTCAGTTTCGAAAAACCAATTAAACACGATTGAAGCCAATATAACCAAGTAGAAAACCCAAAAATTAGTTTTACTTATTCTATTTTTATTTTCGTGTTAATTCAGTTTAAAATTTAACAAAACAGACAACACTTAAGAACTAGTAAATTTTATAGAAACTACAAATACGGCGTGCACCCCGACAAATTGGGCGACGTACTCATGCACTATATGCATCGAAAGGCTCGTATGGATGTTGTCGACGTACGGGAAATGACGGGACTCGACTTCGTTGCGTGTGTACGACAAAATCAGTACATATACGTCGAGATACTCCCGTATCGACTTTTTTGCAAACATGGCCATAACTTTGTGCACATTTGTCGACTCAAAATAAAACTTGTGCTAGCAGGACCGTATCATTTTTCTGGTCCTGTATGCCAAGTTTGGTCCAATTCTAAAAAAGTCGACTGGAACGCCTATCTGGCGGGCCCGCGACCCGATCCAACGGACAATTTTTTGCACGGCTCATCGGAATCCAAAATTGGATATACCGTTGAGTTTGTCTCCTCAAATTGAATCCGTAGACATATAGTTTGACGACTTTAGAGACCATAGACATTGGCATACGTTTTGTTGCAAAACGGGTCTAACGTCGGACATCATTTTGATCCAAAATTATGATTTTGCCCCTGTTCTTGAATTGGACTTTTGGACCGACGTTTCCTAGATATATATTTTTACACTGGGAACGTTCATAGTGTTTATTTTAGCATCCGAGGACGTATGCGGGATTTGGCTTCCATCGCTTCATTATTCTAACGGTTCGAGCTATTGGATGTCGCCCTTTTGCACACAACCTCAGGCAAGATACCTTGCCATATTTACAGCTTATATTTAGTCTGTATTTTCTTTAGTTATTACATATCACTATTTATTTATTTTCTGTTCTTTTAGCTGTACCATTATTATATTTTATGATTTACTACCTGCTCAGTGATATTAGCTTTGCTTTATCTATTATCTTTTGATTGCATATGAACCTAGAGTTAAGAGACTACCATCTGTAGTATATTGCATAAACCTTGACACAGTTATACCACGAGATATGTATGAGATGAGTAGCATGTAGAGGTACTTGTGTGTTGGGTCATCACCCGTGCGCATGCGTTAGGTCTAATTGCTAATGGAGGCATGCTAGGAGACTTAGCAGTTAGTAGAGGTACATGATCGCGAATGTGACTTAGATAGGTGCATAGGGGGGCAAACATTTCCTTGTCATATGGGCTTCTATTGCACATTCTCTTGTAACCCAGAAGCTCCGCTGGAGATACGAGTATGATAACCCCCTTAGGTTGGCCAATGACATTTTTGAACGTGATGCACTTCGTCACTGGTGCCCTAGAGGGGACTATACAAGATCCTACTTATAGCCAGGGCTCATGCGACTATAGTTTGTTCTTAACTGCATAAACCCATTAGAATGGTTAGGTAAACCCTAGTCAATGTCATGTCACCCCCGTTCCATTAGTAGCTTGAGACAATGTCGCATCGCGGTATAGTGTGCTACCCCTTGTTCTTGTTTGGTTGTTGGAGTAGTCCACTATTTCGATGATGAGATATTAGATCTTGTTACGGTTGGGACTATTTTACTTTACTGGTGATTTACGACATATTATATATATTCAGTTATGTGGCATATTTTTTCTGTATCTTGTTACGTCCCTCTGAGGATCTGGTGATCTCTCCAGGTGTGTGCTTCTGTGATATTTGCATGTGTTCTAGCCAAGGTCATGATCCATTCCTTCACAGAGGATTTCCCTTAGGTTGACTTTCTACCTTTCCTTTGCATTTTTTCATGTGTATTATCCTTCTCATTTAAATGGTTGGTAGTGGATTTGTCTCCGCCCAACTACATATGTAAATGACAAATTTCATAGTTGATTTACATTATTATTATCATATTGTAAATGATAAATTTCATAGTTGTCTTGGTTTACTGTATTTTATAACTTATGTATATATACGAGGTTTCCATATATTGGAGTATACTTCGTATGTATGCAGCTGGCATGTCCACGTACTTAGTCCTAAGTATTTTAGGACTGGGGCATTACATATTTTTGTGGAGGCCCATGCAGGTCGAATTTGTGATTTTGGTTACGTTACTGTACAAATGTGAGCCTGCATATAGGATTAGAGTCTAGGATCTCATCCACATACTTGATCTGTTCCCTTGATTCAAATTTTACTCTTGTCCGACTGCCTTGATTTCGTTCTTCTTGCTTTCTTTCTACTATAAATCATAACTTTTCTTTCTGTGCCTGATAGGGAGCTTAGGAAGATAACTCATACTAGTATACGTGTTATATTGCTCAATCATCCTATTAGTTGAATTTTTATAAGTTGGGTAGTATGCCTTATGGTCTATCACCTTTGTTCTTATAACCTAATAAATAAGTATAACTAGATGACACTGAATATATGCTAGTATAAGAAGATATGTTTACCTAGAGATTTAGTAGTCCATTACTTCATTGGTCTACCAAGGCCTGATACAAGAGACAGTAGGACGACTGTATAAGCAGTAATACTGGACAAGACTTAGATTCTTATGAAACTTGAACTATTTATAATTGTTTCCATTATTATCCCTAGTACTTATATTTTACACTACCATGAATAATACCGCTATTACAGCCTAGGTTTTGCAAGCTTACTCTGTTATCGAGCTTGATACAAGACATATGTTTATTGGGGACGTCCACTAACAAATTATCGAATTGGAATCATTGTATTATGGTCTGATCAACCTTGATGCATTGGTTCGCTCTTCATTTGATTATCCCATGTGGATGGAGATATCGAGGTATCTAGGATCTCATCCGCGACTGTATTGACAATTTCTCATGAATTATACATATGCCTTTGAAGCACGTAATGGTATTCGATGACATTATTCTTGAACTCTTCATTGCTTTTGTCTTTCATTGATTTGGAAAGATAAACGCTCGTATTTGGCAGATAGATACAAAGTATCCCCAATGGCCATGAAATTTGTATACACAAGTATACCTACCACCGGTCAGCCATGTGACTACAACCTTACCTTGAGTTACTTGTCCTCCCCTTGACCCTAAAACTAATATCGTGATGTCCAGCCATTGAATTTGAGAATGATTAGGATCATACCCTTGGTCAAAACATCAACCTAGGAGACTACCTGTTCTCAAGGAACAAATTATTGGGAGTCTCTAATTATTTTTCCTTAATTCTTGCTTTAACTAGAAACCCTTATGCCTTAACCCAACCCTTACTTTACCAAGTCCACAGTTTAGACATGATAGGAGCAGACTCAAACCAAGGCAAGCATTCACTATGACTATAACAGATACCCATCCCGAGATTTGATATCCAGCAGATGTTACTCTAAGTATACACTTTTATTATTATTAAAGAAGTGACTTAGCACTAGAACAACCCCTTTACCCGCTTAGCCAATATCTGTAGCATAACACTCCCTCATATTGATTTACTAAATACCAACATCAATGCTTGAGCACTACATTCGATACCACTAAAACCCCTGTGACTATAGTCTAGCAAGCTTGACACAAATAGAAAATTATTGACTTAGTAGATAGATATCTTTCATATGACGTACCATAGAGTTTGATACCCCCCATCGATAACCCTTGAATATTATGGACGCATGGATCATTCTATTTTATCGACTCGTGTACCGTTGTACGCAATCATTTTCCATTTATTAGAAATTGGAGTATATCCCTCGAATCTGATTCATATCTACCATATCATGTTATCGATC
Organism: Iris pallida; assembly: GCA_029216955.1. Lineage (NCBI taxonomy): Eukaryota > Viridiplantae > Streptophyta > Magnoliopsida > Asparagales > Iridaceae > Iris > Iris pallida. The sequence continues at coordinate 10,473,148 of JANAVB010041820.1, forward strand.
ACATCGTGCCGTATTATTATCAAGGGTCAACGTACGATGTCGCAAATTAATTATATCTAACGTCATTATTCCTGAAACCATGTCCTAGCTTCTAGAGTAAGTAAATTGTAAGCCTTCTAAATTGTAGGAGATACTAGTATTACCAAATGACTAGAATAAGTTGGTTTCCATTAGGGAGATAATTTGTGACACATGAATTCCCACTTTATATTTAGATCATTTGATGTCCCCTACCGTGGCATCGATATTTGGAGCACGAGACCAGCTGTTACCTTCCAATAAATTTTATATACAAGGTCTAAACGACTCCTCCTTCAGGTAGACATATCATGTCCCACTAAAACACGTCCATTTTTACTCTATTTTTATTTTACGACTTTCGAGTCAAAAAGGCTAGTTATACCCTCTACCATAATGCCATTATCCTTTCTGACTTCAGCTAGGGATCCGACCTCGACTCAAATCTTTTGACCCAATATATAGTTGTGATCTACTCGAAGCCCACTATCCACATACCACTAGTGTGCTACTCAATTGAGTCTTCTGTTGCTACTTAAACACAAAAGTCACAGAAGGCGTATTCTTCGGCTTTAGGAACATGGTTAACCAACCCGACTGAAAAATTAGCCGACCACTTGACTTGGAACCTATATAAGATTACCCTAATCTGCTAGAAATGGCTCAGACGATTCCATAACATCTCGCCCAGTCAAATGGATTAAAACCTACGATTCATACAATCAAAGATCGGTGTCAAGTTAGAAAATCCATTAAGACCCAGTTAAACCCATTGTATATAGCCATATTTGGACTATAAAACCAAAACATGATGTAATAGGCCCTTACCCCTATTATGTAGGCCCCACCTCTTGGCTCACTAACTCTCCTTCCATAATTTCGTAACCGTATCTCTTAGTAGCCCATGTTATACTATGAATGGAATTGTAACACCCAGTTTTCTAAAATGAGGGTAATTTTGAACTTTTGTAATTATAATTATTTATTTATTGATATTTATATCACATTATAAATTTTGGTGATTTTTTAGTCAATTTAAAATTGTTTTAAGTCATGACTTGTGATTTTGATGTGCTGCTAGTGAAACCCTAGAGACTGTCTGACCTATAGCCTAACCATGTGATTGGGATATTTATTTATCATTTTTAGCCTAAGGATATTTTGGTCATTTTGACTTATTAGAATTATTTGATTAATTATTGGATTGATGGTTGTTAATTTTGACTTTTACTAGTTGTGACTTAAGAGACTAACCTAGATGTTGACTTTAGCTATGGTGACTTGATTAGCTATGGTGACTTATTTGACTATAGGTTCGTGGACTTTTGACTTATGGATTGATTTCATTAGCATTGAAACTTGGCCCAAGCCCATTAGTTATAACCCTAACCCTAATTTCTCCCTTCATGACCAGCCACATAGGGATCCCCCTATATAATCTCTCTTCCTAGTTCTTGCCTCCTTTGTATGAACACAACTTTTGGAAAAAAAGAGGTATTGGTCATTCTTTCCCAATCCATAAATATTTCATTTTAATTCCTTTTTGACTCTTGTTTCTTGCATTAGAACCTAATCCCACTCTATTTTCTGTTCATGGAGAATCATCCTATTTGTGGCTTTTTCCTTGTGATACTCTATAGGTAAACACCTCAAACTATCATTTAAACTTGATTTCTTTGTATGATTGCCTAGATCTAGGTGTCCCCTAGCAATGGTGTGTGTTTGGTGAAGTTTTGCATTGGTTATGTGTCCGAATCGGACACGTATCATTTTCTATTTGTAAGTGTTTGTTAGAATGCCACATAGTAATGGATTTTAGTAAATTGCAAAACTAATTACATATTTTCGTATCCCTATATATGGGGATTAATTTTACATGTGACTGGGTTGATTGTGGTGGGTGTTTCGTGTCCAAACTGGACACGAACTCGCGCGCAGAATACTGCACATGGGAGTACAGTGCTTCCATGCTGTTCGAGTGTCCTAGCAGACACGACATGGCACCATATGCCATGAATCTTCATGGACACGTGGGGGCACCCACTGACATCATATCCATGAAATTTCATGGGTTCTCGTTCAGTGTGTACGAAGAAATCGACCGCGCACTGACATTGCACTGTCTCGTACACACTATGCATATCCCCTGCTGCTCGGGGTCGATACAGGACACGACCCGGCTTCATATGACATGATTTTTGGTGGACACAAGGGGGCAATGTCTGACACGACACACACGAAGTTTGGGCTGACATGGTTGAGTATTCGTAAAGTTATTTATTCCACAGTGGTCGCACACACGCACGCACACGCAAGAAAAACCCCACTGGTATGGGCTTGGACACGAAACTGGACACCACTTAGACACAATCTACCTAGACACACAGATACCCTAATATCTAGGTTACCTACTGACATGACCACGAGATATGTGGTTGGACACGATGTGTCCTACAGGACTCGACACGCGCACACGAGATAGTACTTATGCACAGTTCAGACACACACTAACACCTTAGGATTCGATGCTGTTGGGACACGTATTGGATATATTGTGGACACATATGTGTAGACACACCTAGATGGAACCTCTGTACACATGTTCTACACATTATAAACCTCATGTGCACACACTCTTGACCACCTACATGTTTGATATGGTGTTCAGGTTTCACATATATGTAGGTGTAGCTTGTGTTTTATTTGGGGCTGTGTGTGTGTTTTGGTTGTGTGGAGTTGGAATGGCAATTGTTATTAGATGAGAGTGTGTATGGGCAAGTGAGTGAGTGAGTGCATTATAGAGTTAAGAGAGAGTATTAGTGTTCAGTGATACCTTAACCATAAATACCAACCTCTACCCTTATGTTCAGATAGGAGGTATACAGAGAGAGACCCAGGTTAGGTGTCCTAGAATCATGTTAGTATCAGATGGGTTGGTCAGGGTTAGTACAAGTTAGTGAGAGAGTGTTCATGTCACATAGTATCAGTTAGAGTGTCATATAGAAATGGTGTCTTGAGTGTATTAGGTTAATATGCTGGTAGCATTGCTATTAGATGGAAGAGGGTTTAGTTGCTTTAGTTAGTTAATGCAATCATGTATTTTGAGAGTGTAAGTGTTGTTCAGATTTGATATCAAGAGTGAAAGTCAAGTTCTTAAGATTCAGTCCTTTTATATGTTGTCCTGTATGACTGCTAAGGTTCAGACCTTTGATTTTCTACATAGTTGGTAGATGGAGGCCTTGTCACCATGGTATTAATTCGAGCAATTGTCACTTGGCCATTTGGCCAATTTAGCATGAGCATGGCTTGGCAATGTGTGAGTCCACTGCTAGGACTAATCTGTGAGTTGAGATTGGATGTTAGGGAGGACTGAATTTGGCAGCAGGCCATATTGGCCTTGACTTGCCAGGCTTGGCCTGACTGGACCTATGTAATAGGACATGCTGCAGGCCGGTGCAGCAGCAGTAGGGGCTGCACTAGGCAGCCCCTGTCCCATGAATTAGTGAGAGTGGAGTTTTGAGCCCAAGTTCCTTGTTAGTTGAGTTGAGGACTGATAAGTTAGAGTTAAATTAGGATTTGAGTTGAGTTTTTGTGAGAGGGTATAAGTTAGTTTGAGATAGAGTATGAGTTAGAATTTAAGTTTGTAGTTGGTTTAGATTTTGAGTGAGAGTATGAGTTTTAGTTATATAGGTATATGTAATGGTAAGTTTGAGTGATATTTTAGATATTAGGTTGTGGGATTTAGTATGGGTTTTTTGAGTTATAGCTATATATATGCCTATATCAGATATAGTTATATATATGTGTAAGTTTGCATAGGTTTTTACTTATGAATTTGTGATATAGGTATTTAGATGTATTATATAAGTGGTAGGTTTATCGATGTCTTGCTATAGGGTAATGCCTAGATAGATTAGAGTTGACCAAGTTGGACTCGTAGTTGACCAATCTTGACTCGTTGACCTAGATTGGATTAGGGGTTGACTATGGTTGACCAGTTGACTAAAAGTCAACTGATGGTCAACCTTTGACTTAGTGTAACCTAGTTTGACTTTGTTTGACCTAGTTTGACCTAGATAGTTGACCAAGAGTTGACTTGACCTAGAATGGCCTAGAATCATGTAGATTGTATTGTAAATTTTATTTACCTTATTTTTAAACACATTATAACCCATATTGCTCTATTTAGGACATTGTGACTCTGGTGCAGATATCTATTTTCATCAGTTGCATAGGGTATCAGGCGAGTACATTCTCTGATAGTTCTCTCATTTATTTGTTAATTACTGGACTTCAGTTCTAGTTAGTTTTATATGATTTTCTGTTACAACACGTATGGATATTTCTGGATTCATGTATGCGACACACATACCATCTTGTCTGGCCTCTATTACTGGAATCATTCTGAAATCATTGCTGGTATCATCATGTTTGGTTGAACTCATCTCGATTCTTGTGTCGAATTCTGGATTCACTTGTATTACGGGGCGAGAAAATATTGAGTAAGATATGTAGACATACCCCAAATCTGGAATCTTCAAACTGGAATCTACTTAAAGCATAGCCATCCCACACTTGGCCGAGTGTGTGATGTAACTGATACCTACAGCCGTTTACATGTCGATATCGGTATTTTAAAACACACTGTTAGAATATAGCTGGTCTCACCTGAATTCTTGATCACTGACTAGAATCTCTTGTACCGAATTCATCTTGTATTAGATTCGTCTCGTACTGGATTTACATAGGATTTATACTTGTCTTACATATACTGTCTGGACTTATTTTGTTACTCAAGTTCAGTTAGAAACTTATTTTACAGTCTTCATTGCCATGATTCTTCTCATGTTTTAGTTACCTTACTTTTCTTGTATCTTAACTGTTAATCTATACCATCACTTGAATATAAACTACCATGTCCATCAATGAAACTGTCTATAACTGCTTCATAGTTCTCTGTCATTTACTTGGGTTTTCTAGATGAGATGTACTCATTCCTGTCCTGACTGTACCTGTTGAAAATATTACAGATGATTGCCCTGAGGATATTTGCCCTACTTGATTTGGACCAGGAGATAGCTTAGCTACCTTTGGTCCCTACACTCAGGAGTGATCGGGAGACTAGCTAGCAGATTTAGTTTAGTTTCATGTTTTAGAACTTGAATTGTAATAAGTTGAGATATTGTTTTGTTTTGATATTGTTTTGAGATTATTATTATTTAGTAGTTGGTTTTGTTGTTGTTATTTAGTCTTAGTTATAAACTTCTGTGTTATCATATCGTGCTTAGACTGTGATTGAGATTTCATTATATCTATACTTTTTCTCCGTTCAGAGTTGAGATTTTGACAAGTAAATTATATAATTGCATGAGTTATTGGTCAGAAAGTGACCTAGAACAACGTCCTACTGCCGACACTATATCATAGGCTGGGCGCTGTTATGTACTCGTGCCCTCACAGTCGGTACGGGTCGTAACAGGAAACCTATTATACTAACCTGTTCCCGGTTGTGCTTGACTAAGACCATCCCTATTGCCTTGATGAAACACGGGCAATATATGAGCAATGTTAAATAAGTAATACTTTGGCTCCCCATAGAGTCCATAACCACGACCAGAAGTAACTCATATCCTCAACATCTCCTCGAGATTTGAAACTTCTTAGAAGTCCTGTTACTGTGCTCTCTATGTTTAACCAATTTCCTTAAGATGCCTAGAACATTGAATTTAGTGTACTCTACCTCTTAGAATTAGATTCCAAATGTAATCGTCCCTTCATCTGCTTGAAAGTTACGATACAAACTTCGTATTGTATTTTATCACTTGCTCATATCTTTAGATAACCGCGGCAAAAGATCACAACCTTGAATCTTCACATTTTGATCTATCATAGAATCGTGCCTTAGTTTCAACTTTGAAATAGAATTTCTAAAATGTATAGACAAGCCTCTCTAGGAATTAGCAAAGGATTGATTCTAATTAGGCCAATAATTCAGTGGTTCATAAACGTCTACTTTTATCTGTATTAATTGATACCATCTACCGTTACTGTGATATTTTCAGTACAATACGAGCCGTTCCCTTCGAACAAATTATCCACTCATGAACTTGACCCATCAAGTTATACACATGGCATACATGCCCCACACAAATGCTCACCCTTGTGCTCCATTTCAACTACGCAACATGTACGACACATTTTTCCCTAGATCAAACCATAGAGGCTGTCCCGTTCCAATGGACTTTAACCTTGCAATATTAACCCGTTCCCCTAAATAAAATAAAATATCCAAGCTCATGTAAGGCACACCACACCTTTGACATATGCTTTTCACTCGAGCCAGCACATGCCACCTATACAACCCGTAGATGCTAGTCATTATGATCTAAGGATTCCAAACGCTTACCTAATCATATTATAGCAAGGTTCTTCACTTGTTATAGCATCTCATCCCTTAGCCATAAACTCTTCGTTTCCTAAATTTTTTCAATCTCACTCTTATTTACCCATTTTAGGTGAAGTACAAAATCATTTTAAACGAACACGTTTTAATTATATTTGAGTAAGAGATGCCTACTATCTTGTAAAAATACAACCTAATAGGAATGATGTTAAACAACAGCAATTCCTTATAGAAGAGCGATATGACAACATCTAGGTTTCCCTTTATGACCCGTGACTACGGTCAGGAATGCCAAATATTCTTGTGCCCTTTAGAAATTGTCCTTTTTGTAAGTCTTGTAACGACATCTATTACGAATGTCCAACTTCCATAATTTGGGTAGAGCCTTGAACCAAGAACACGTATCCTATAGAAAATAGAGCCAATAAGGTTTCCTTGTATGACTAACCTCACGTGTTCGAAAACAAAGGTACGACTTTCAGTCGTTAAATACCCTTTACTTCCGCATTGCATTGCATCCCCCCTACCATAGCTTAATTTCGAGGATAAAATTTCTTTAAGTTGGGTAGGATGTAAACCCCCTTAAAATTTTATTTTATTATATATTTATTTCAAATAGTGGTATTTCTTATCAAATTGTTTATTTAGTACTTAATTATATGATGGGTATGACTTATATATTACCACTAACGAAATACTTTATAGGTATATTAGGAGTTTTTTATTTTAGGAATTTTTGCCTAATTTTTATGTGCATATATATATATATATATATATATATATATATATATATATATATATATATATATATATATATATATATTGGAAATAAGACTTTTATTGAAAAAAAGAAAAGGCTCACGAAGAGCGTTACAGACTGATAACAGAGCCGAACAAACAAAACGGCCCTGCTGAACAAGGTAAGAAAAGTAAAAGTTGTAGTTCGAAATTTCGAAATTTCGGAAAACCCAAAATTCGAAATCT
>JANAVB010041820.1:10483052-10509835 GCA_029216955.1 Iris pallida
AATAAACTATTTCAAAAGTCCGACTTGGAAGGCCGATTATGGCCAACCTACTGTCAGTTTCGAAAAACCAATTGAACATTATTGAAGCCAATATAACCAAGTAGGAAACCCAACAATTAGTTTTACTTATTCTATTTTTATTTCCGTGTTAAGTCAGTTTGAAATTTAACAAAACAAACAACACTTAAGAACTAGAAAATTTCATAGAAACTGCCGATACGACGTGCGTTCGGACAAACCGAGCGACGTGGTCGTGCACTATATGCATCGAAAGGCGCATATAGATGTTGCCAACGTGTGGAAACTGACGGGACTCGACTTCATTGTGTGTGTACGACAAATTCAGTACGTATCCGTCGAGATACCCCCGTATCGACCTTTTGCAAACTTGGCCATAACATTGTGCACGTTCGTCGAATAGAAACGAAACTTATGCCAGCAGGACCGTATCATTTTTCATGTCCTTTATGCCATATTTGGTCCGATTCTGAGAAGGTCGACTGGAAAGACTATTTGGCGGGCCCGCGACTCGATCCAACGGGCAATTTTGTGCACGGCTCATCAGAATCCAAAATTGGACATATCATTGAGTTTTTCTCTTCAAACCGAATCCGTAGACATGTAGTTTGAATAATTTAGAGACCATAGACATTGGCACGCATTTCGGTGCAAAATAGGTCTAACAACGGATATTATTTTGACCCGAAATTACGATTTTCCCCTGTTCCAGAATTAGACTTTTGGACAGGCATTTTCTAGATACTTTTTTTACACCGAAAATGTTCATGGTATTTATTTCAGCATCCGAGGACGTATGCGGGATTTTGCTTCCATCGCTTCACTATTCTAACGGTTCGAGCTATTGGATGTCGCCCTTTTGCACACAACCTCAGGCAAGATACCTTGCCATATTTGTTGCTTATATTTAGTCTGTATTTTCTTTAGTTATTACATATCACTGTTTGTTTATTTTTTGTTCTTCTAGCTGTACCGTTATTACAGTTTATGATTTACTACCTGCCTAGTGATATTAGCTTTGCTTTATCTATTATCTTTTGATTGCATATGAACCTAGAGTTAAGTAACTACCATCTGTAGTGTATTACATAAACCTTGACACAGTTGTACCACGAGATATATGTGAGATGAGTAGCATGTAGAGGTACTTGCGTGTTGGCTGATCACCCATGCGCGTGCGTTAGGTCTAACTGCTAATAGAGGCATGCTATGCGACTTGGCAGTTAGTAGAGGTACATGATCACGGATGCAACTTAGATAGGTGCATAGGGGGAGAACATTTTCTTGTCGTATGGGCTTCTATTGCACATTCTCTTGTTACCCGGAAGCTCCGCTGGAGATACGGGTATGATGACCCCCTCCGGTTGGTTACTGACATTTTTGAACATTATGCGCTTCGTTACTGGTGCCCAATAGGGGACTATACAAGATCCTATTTACAGCCAGGGCTCATGCGACTAAAGGTTTGTTCTTAACTGCATAAACACATTAGAATGATTAGGTAAACCCTAATCAATGTCATGCCACCCCGTTCCATTAGTAGCATGAGATAATGTCGCGTTGCGGTATAGTGTGCTACCCCTTGTCCTTGTTTGGTTGTAGGGGTAGTCCTCTATTTCGATGATGAGATATTGGATCTTGTTACGATTGGGACTATTTAACTTTGCTGGTGATTTATGACATGTTATATATATTTAATTATGTGGCATGTTCTTCCTGTATCTTGTTACATCCCTCTGAGGACATGGTGATCACTTCAGGTGTGTGCTTCTGTGATATTTGCAGGTGTTCTAGCCAAGGCCGTGATCTTCTCAATTCCTTCGTGAGGATTGCCCTTGGGTCGACTTTCTACCTTTTCTTTGCATTTTCTCATGTATATTATCCTTCTCATTTAAATGGTTGTTAATGGATTTGTCTCCGCCCAACTACATGTGTAAATGATAAATTTTATAGTTGATTTATATTACTATTCTCTTATTTGGTGGATGAGATTTAGTTGTCTTGGTTTATTGCATTTTATAGCTTATGTATACATACGAGGTTTTCATATATTGGAGTATACTTCGTATCGATACAGCTGGCATGTCCACGTACTTAGTCCTAAGTATTTTGGGACTGGAGCGTTTCATGTTTTTGTGGTGGCCCATGCAGGTCGAGTTTGTCACTTCAGTTACGTTATTGTACTGATGTGAGCCTGTATATAGGATTAGAGTCTAGGATCTCATCCACATACTTGATCTCCTCCCTTGATTCAAATTTTGAACTCTCGTCCGACTGCCTTGATTTTCTTCTGCTTGCTTCCTTTCTACTATAAATCTTAACTTTTCCTTCCGTGTTTGAAAGGGAGGTTAGAAAGATAACTCATACTAGTATACGTGTTATATTGCTAAATCATCCTATTAGTTGAATTTTTTATAAGTTGGGTAGTATGCCTCATGGTCTATCACATGTGTTCTTATAACCAAATAAATAAGTATAACTAGATGACACTAAATATATGCTAGTATAAGAAGATATAGTTACTTAGAGATTTAGTAGTCTATTACTCCATTGGTCAACCAAGGCCTGATACAAGAGACAGTAGTTCGACTGTATAAGCAGTAATACTGGACAAGACTTAGATTCTTATGAATCTTGAACTATTTATAATTGTTTCCATCATTATCCCCCGTGCTTATATTTTATACTACCATGAATAGTACCGCTATTACAGCCTAGTTTTTGCAAAATTACTCTTTTATCGAGCTCGATGCAAGATATATGTTTACTTGGGACTCCCATTAACATACTGTCTAATCAAAATCAGTATATTATGGTCTGATCAACCTTGATACATTGGTTCGCTCTTCATTTGATTATCTCACGTAGATTGATATATCGAGGTATCTAGGAGCTTATCTGCAACTGCATTGACAATTCCTCATGAATTATACATAAGCCTTTGAAGCACGTAATGGTATTAGATGACATTTTTCTTGAACTCTTTATTGCTTTTGTCTTTCACTGATTTAGAAAGATGAACGCTCGTATTTGGTAGATAGATACAGAGTATCCCTTATGGCTATGATAGTTGTATACACAAGTATAGCTACCACCGGCCAGCCATGTGACTACAACCTTACCTTGAGTTTCTTGTCCTCCCCTCGACCGTAAAACTAATATCGTGACGTGCAGACATTGAATTTGAGAATGATTAGGATCTTACCCTTAGTCAAAACATCAACCTAGGAGTCTACCTGTTTTCAAGGAATAAATTATTGGGAGTCTCTAATTATTTTTCCATAATTCTTGCTTTAACTAGAAACCCTTATGCCTTAACCCAACCCTTACTCGACCAAGTCCACAGTATAGACATGAGAGCAGCAGACACAAACAAAGGCAAGCATTCACCATGACTATAATAGATACCATCCCGAGATTTGATATCCAGCAGATGTTACTATAAGTATACACTTTTATTATTATTAAAGAAGTGACTTAGCACCAGAACAACCCCTTTACCAGCTTAGCCAATATCTGTAGCTAAACACTCCCTCATATTGATTTACTGGATACCAACATCAATGCTTGAGCACTACATTCGATACCACTAGAACCCCTGTGACTATAGTCTAGCAGGCTTGACAAAAATAGAAAATTGTTGACTTAGTAGATAGAGATCTTTCATATAAGGTACCTTAGAGTTCGATACCCCCTATCGATAACTCTTGAATATTATGGACGAGTGGATCATTCTATTTTATCGACTCGTGTACCATTGTACGCAATCATTTTTCATTTATTAGAAATCGGAGTATAGCCCTCGAATCTGATTCATATCTACCGTATCACGTTATCGATCACATCGCACTTTATTATTATCAAGGGTCAAGGTACGATGTCGCGAATTAAATATATCTAACCTCATTAATCTTGAAACTATGTCCTAGCTTCTAGAGTAAGTAAATTGTAAGCCTTCTAAATTGTAAAAGATGCTAGTATTACCAAATGATTAGAATAAGTTGGTTTCCATTAGGGGGATAATTAGTGACACATGAACTCCCACTTTCTAGTTAGATCATTTGATGTCCCCTACCGTGGCATCGATATTTGGAGCATGGGACCAGCTGTTACCTTCTAACAAATTTCATATGCAAGGTCTAGATGACTCCACCTTCAGGTAGACATATCATGTTCCACTAAAATACGTCCCCTTGTACTCTATTTTTATTATGCGACTTTCGAGTCGAAAAGGCTAGTTATACCCTCTACCATAATGCCATTATTGTTTCTGACTACAGCTACGGATCTGATCTGATCTCAAATCTTTTGACCCAATATATGGTTGTGATCTACTCGAAGCCCACTACACACATGCCACTAGTGTGCCACTCAATTGAGTCTTCTGGTGCTACTTAAACACAAAAGTTATAGAAGACGTATTCTCGGGCTTTAGGAACCTGGTTAACCAACCCGGCTGAAAAATTAGTCGACCACTTGACTTGGAACCTATATAAGATTACCCTAATCTGCTAGAAATGGCTTAGACGGTTCCATAGCATCTCGCCCAATCAATATGGATTGAAACCTATGATTCATACAATCAAAGATCGGTGTCCAGTTAGGAAATCCATTAAGACCCAGTTAAACCCATCCTTGCGTATAGCCATATTTGACTATAAAACCAAAACATGGTATAATAGGCCCTTACCCCTGTTATGTAGGCCCTACCTCTTGGATCACTAACTCTCCTTCCATAAATTTCGTAATCGTATCTCTTGGTAGCCCATGTTATACAATGAATGGAATCCTATTGTACTAACCTGTTCCCGGTTGTACTTGCCTAAGACCTCCCCTATTGCCTTGATGAAACACGGGCAATATATAAGCAACGTTAAATAAGTAATACTTAGGCTCCCCATAGAGTCCATGACTACGACCAGAAGTAACTCATATCCTCAACATCTCCTCGAGATTTGAAACTTCTTAGAAGTCCTGTTACCGTGCTCTCTATGTTTAGCCAATTTCCATAAGCTGCCTAGAACATTGAATTTAGTGTACTTTACCTCTTAGAATTAGATTCCAAATGTAACCGTCCCTTCATCTGTTTCAAAGTTGTGATACAATCTTCGTATTGTATTTTATCACTTGCTCGTATCTTTAGATAACCACGGTAAAAGATCGCAACCTTGATTCTTCATATTTTGTTCTATCATAGAATCGTGCCTTAGTTTCAACTTTGAAATAGAATTTCTAAAATGTATAAACAAGCCTCTCTAGGAATTAGCAATGGATTGATTCTAATTAGGCCAATAAATCAGTGTTTCATAAACGTCTACTTTTATCTGTATCAGTTGATACCATCTACCCTAACTGTGATATTTTGAGTACAACACGAGCCGTTCCCTTCGAGCAAATTTCCCACTCATGAACTAGACCCATCAAGTTATACACATGGCATACATGCCCCACACAAATGCTCACCCTTGTGCTCCATTTCAACTACGCAACATGTATGACATATTTTTCCCTAGAACAAACAATAGAGGCCGTCCCGTTCCAATTGACTTTAACCTTGCAATATCAACCCGTTCCCCTAAATAAACTAAAATATCCATGCTCATAAGGCACACCACAACTATGACATACGCTTTTCACTCGAGCCAGCATGTACATGCCTTTTATTCAACTCGTAGATCTAGTCATTATGATCTAAAGATTCCAAACGCTCACCTAATCATATTATAGCAAGGTTCTGCACTTGTTATAGCATCTCATCCCTTAGCCATAAACTCTTCGTTTCCTAAATTTCTTCAATCTCACTCTTATTTACCCACGTTAGGCGAAGATCAAAATCCTTCTAAACCAACACGTTTTAATTATATTCGAGTAAGAGATGCCTACTATCTTGTAAAAATATGACCTAATAGGAATGATGTTCGACAATAGTAATTAATTCCTTATCGAAGAATGATATGGCATTATCTAGGTTTTCCTTTATAACCCGTGACTACGGTCAAGAATGCCAAATATTCCTGTGCCCTTTAGAAATTGTCCTTTTCGTAAGTCTTGTAACGACGTCTATTGCAAATGGCCAACTTCCATAATTTCGGTAGAGCCTTGAACCAAGAACACTTATCCTATAGAAAATAGAGCCAATAAGGTTTCCTTGTATAACTAACCTCGCGTGTTCGAAAACCAAGGTACGACTTTCAGTCGTTAAGTTCCCTTTACTTCCGTATTGCATTGCATACCCCCCTTACCGTAGCTTAATTTTGGGAACAAAATTTCTTTAAGTTGGGTAGGATGTAAACCCCCTTAAAATTTTATATTTTTTTATATATTTATTTTAAATAATGCTATTTTTTATCAATTTTTTTAGTTAGTACTTAATTATATGATGGTATTAATTACATATTACCACTAACGAAATACTTTATAGGTATATTGTGAGTTATATATATATATATATATATATATATATATATATATATATATAACTCCCTCTTTTTATTAATCAAGGCTCAAAATGCCGAAGCCTGAACACGTATACAAGGCAGAAAAGGATATAGCCTATACAAGTATACCACCAAAAGGAAAGGAGAGGAGGAGAGACAGCTCAACTACCAGGAGCTAGTGATGGAGCGAGGACCAGAATGCTCTCGGACTGTGGGAGCACAGGGTGCTCCGTTTATGGCATTGTCAGAAGACTTCCCGAATGAGCTGGTCGGCTGAGTATTGGTGACCTTCGTATCTCACCTTGTTGCGATTCTTCCAACCCACGTGGCAGCCATTGCGACGATCTGGTGGCCATGGGAGACATAACCCCAGGAGACCGCAAGATCGTAGAAGCGTCTACCACCCGGCTCGATACTGTAGTATTGGTTAAGGGTCCTCCAGATACTGCCTGGCAGGCTCCCTCGACAGAAGATGTGGTCAATAGTCTCCATCTGACGATCAGAGCAGCAAGTGCCGACTAATGCTAAGCTAATCCCAATGGTGTTGAGGATATCGTCAGTTGGCAGTTTCTTTCTAATGACTCTCCATATGAGGAAAGACGACTTCTTAGGGATGCAGGTTTGCCAATAGGTCGCAATGGTTTGATGCGGCTGCCCGATCCCTTGAACATCGATTCTCGCCGACCTCACCGAAAATGTCTCCGAGGCCTCGAGCGTCTACCTCAGCGCATCGGCTTCGCGATCGAGACTTAATTCGCGCTGGCGGATGCTATCCACCATTTTATTTTCGGACCATTCACGAATCTTGTCCTAGATCCAGTTGTTAGTAATAGAGTTCCACAAGTCTCTGATCCTACTGTCTCTCGGGGACTCCGTGAGACACTGGATCAAGCTATCCCCAATCCATCTCTCCAGGAATGGATCCGAATCGCCGACACCTAAGTGGTGTCGCATCACAGGTTTGACGAGGTCTCGCCCGATAAGGATACGACGCCAAGCCGCTGAGGATCTACTGTTGGATATGGCCACTGATGGGTGGATGTGCTTGAACTACCTGGCCTTCATAAACCTGGTCCATAAGTTCTTGCTCGTGCAAAGTTTCTACCACAATTTTATCGAGAAAGCTTTAACGATGTGGGTGAGTTTGGTAAATCCCAGACCCCCTTCCTCGGTAGGATGAGCCATGGATTCCCAGCTAGCCCAGTGATGCTTTTCTTGGCCGTTGCAATGCCCCTAAAAGAAATTATAAAAGGTCTGTTCGATCGAAGAAATAACCTTCACGGGCGGGGAGCACACAGCCAAAGTATGGATAGGAATGGAGGTGAGCACATATTTGATAAGGATCATCTTGCCACCTGGGGATAAAGTGGCATTATGCCACCCTTCAAGTTTATTCCTGATTCTTGTGATCAAGTTCTCAAAGATGCCAACGTTGGATATCCCGTACACAAGGGAACATCCAAGATAGTTGAACGGAGGATAAGCAATAGAGAAGGATGTTAAGTTGGAGAGATTGATAGTGTGCTATCATTTGCTGTTGTGGTGGGCATAGATAATGCTCTTGGAAGGATTGATCTTCTGGTCGGAGCATCTAGAGTACCTCTGTACGGTGTTGTGTACCACTTCCATCGCTCCTACGTCCCCGGATGAGAAGATGAGTAAATCGTTGGCGAAGGCCAGGTGGGTGATGATTGGACATCCACTGGATGTGTGATAGTACTGGAACTTCAGAGTGCTGACCATGTTGTTAAGGTTTCTACTCAGGGTATCTGCTGCTATGATGAAGACAGTGGATGATAGAGGGTCACCCTGTCTAACCCCACGGCTGGATTTGAAAAACCCCCCGGCTTGACCATTGATATATAACCGTTGAGAACCACGAGTTACTGATGGATCTCCACAAGGTGTTGATCCAAGTTTCCGAGAATCCGAATGCCCTGAAGACCCAGATCATAAATTGCCAATCCAGTCTGTCATAAGCTTTCTCCATGTCAATTTTGACGACAATGTTGCCCCCTCTTGCTGGAAACTTCATGCTGGTGGTGAACTCTTGGGCCAGCATAATATTGTCCTGAATGTTTCTTCCGCGAACAAAGCCGCTTTGCTCCTCAGAAATGATCTTCGAGAGAATTTTGGCCATTCTGGTTGCGATCATCTTGGAGATGAAAGTACAAAGACTGATGGGTCGAAAGTCTCGAAAGGAGTCTGGTTTTTCTTTTTTTTGGGATAAGGATCTGTTTGGCACTGGAAATGGCTTTAGGGTATGTAGCTCCGTCGAAGAATACAATAGCCGCTTCGGTGATGTCCTGCTTGATAATATCCCAGTATGTGTGAAAGAATACCCCCGAAAAGCCGTCTGGGCTGGGTGCACTGTGCTCGTTCAGAGCCCACACTGCTTCTTTCACTTCCTGGGCAGTAGGGGGATGTTCCAACTGGACGTTGTCGGTGTCATTAATAAGGAGGGGGATTTGATCCAGGAAGGAGCTATCTTTGTGAACCGTCTTTTTGGAGAATAAGTTGGAGTAGGAATCCGCAGCGGCCACTTGGATGCTCTTTTGGTCTGTAATGATGTTCCCATTATCGTTAGCAGTATGGTGAATCGAGAGCTTCTGTCTGCGGCCGTTGACGCAGACATGGAAATATTTCAAGTTTTTATCCCCCTTGCTGTCCCATTTCAACCTCAGTTTCTGCTTCCAGAAATCTGTCTCCACTTTGAGCCTGAATTTGAGCATTGCCTTGGTGAGGTTCAGGGCTTTCCTGGCCGCCGAGGATCGATCTGAAGTGAACTTGGCTTCGGCACGGGTGACATCGTCTTCTGTAACCCGAATGGCTTGAAAAATTTCCCCGTAGGCTAGTTTGCTCCAATTGGACATGGCTTTCCTCGTTGCCTTGAGCTTGTTGCTCACCCGAGAGAAGGGATTGAGAGAGTCCTCTCGATTCCAAGCTTCTGCAACGATGCCTAAAAATTGGGGTTGCTCGGTCCAAAAGTCGAGGAATTTGAAGTTCTTTTTGAATGGATTAGTATTATTTTTAATTTCAACCAGCAGAGGGACGTGGTCGGATTCAGAGGAGTTGAGATGGGACATGTTTGTTGTGAACCCCATTCCGTGCCAGAGGGCGTTCGTGAGGGCCCTGTCCAGGCGGGAGTATTGACGACGGTCACCTTTCTGCATATTGTACCAGGTAAAGCATTGCCGGTGAACTGGAGAGAGACGAGATGAGCATTGAAGATGAAGTTGTTGAAATCTTGCATGGTCGATATGGGAGGGGGACGGCCACCGGTTTTTTCTTTTCTGCAGGTGATCGCATTAAAGTCCCCAATCCAAAGCCAAGGAGAGTTGATGTGGTGGAGATGGATGTCAAGAAGATCATTCCAGAGATGTTTTCGCTCGGCAACATCACAGCTGCCATGGACCGCTGAAAGGATGGCACACTCTGGGAGCATGGAGTGTTCCAACCAGCAGGAAAGGGCCTGGCAGGAGTCCTGGATAACCTCGATGTTTACGTCCTTCGTGTAGAGGATCCAAATGTCGTGTCTGCCTGCTATGGCCGTGGGAAGGCCAGCTGCAGCTGGATTGATTTTAATATTTTTGGGGGGAATTTTGGGTTCTAGAATAATGAGGATATCGATCTTGTGGATTTTTCGAAGGCTGGAAATTCTTCTTAATATAGGTTTGTTCGCTAGACCGCGGACATTCTAGGATAGGATGTTAAGCATTAATGAAGTTGTGGGAGGGTTTTTTGTTCCGCTTGGCGGCGGATCTGGCTTGGATGATTGTGGTTTCGGCGGGTCCTTTCTTGACATTGTCCCCGCACGAGGTTGATGCTTCTGCCTTTGTCGAGGTGGGAGGGTCGCGAGTGGAATGCTCGTATGGGTCCGGGGGGAGACCGACCAATTCTGCAGCGGAGTCCAGGATAGGATCCTCATAGGGGACGACTAGGGAGTCACTGGCGCTCCTGTCACTACCACTTTTCTAGCTTGAGGGTATTTTGGTCATTTTCAAAATTTTGGAATTTATTTGGAATTATTATTATTATTTATAATTAATGTAATTTTTAAGTGATTTTAGAATAATTGATTTTGGTGTTTTTGTGACTTTGACTTATGTTAACCTTGTAGACTAACCTGGTGGCTTACCTAGGTCATGGATAAGTGATTAGGATTTGAAAACCTAGGTTGACTTAAGTTGATGATTTGTCTGAGATGACGAAGGCGAGGAAGTTTCGCCGGGGTTTGATTAGAGAGGTTCGATCGCTGACTAAGAGCGACCGGAATGCCACTAATACTGAGATATATTCTGGGGCTATGGCGGCAGAAGACGACCTAGGGCGGAGGCAGAAGAGGGGTCGTGACTTCCAGAGTGGCAGCAGCAGTCAGGGGCAGGCCAAGAGGCCTCACTTCCAGCAGCAGCAGCAGAGGCCAGCTCAGCAGTTTCAGCAGCAGGGTCGTTCACCCTTTCAGCAGCAGCACCAGCACCAGCAGTAGAGAGGGCAGCAGGCACCTCGTCAGGTAGTCATTTGTGCCTTCTGCAAGAAGCCGGGGCACATGATCCAGGAGTGCAGGAAGAAGCTAGGCAAGTGCTTACTTTGTGGTGCTGGAGATCACTAGTTGAGGGACTGCCCAGGGGCTTTTGGACGAGGACAGCAGGGAGGTGGAGCCAAGGCTCCAGCAGGCCAGCAGAGGGGACCAGTCCTGCAGACCCAGCAGCAGAGGTTCCAGCAGCACCAGCAGCAGGCACAGGGTCGACAGCAGGGGCGAGCTTTTGCCATGGCAGCTGAGGATGCCGAGGCCATCGGAGAGCTGATAGCAGGTTCGATTCTTCTCGACTCCCTTCCAGCATTTACACTCTATGATTCTGGGGCTTCCCACAGCTTTGTGTCAGTATCGTATGCTATTAAACACAGTTTGATTTCTGAACCATTTCCTAGGACCTGCAAGATCACGATCGGGAGTGGGGTCATCCTCGTGAGTGATGTTTACAGAGGGAGGAGTGTTATATTGGGAGGCCGAGAGTTGGGAGTGAGTTTACTCGTCATGCCATTACCGAACTACGATATAGTATTAGGTATGGACTGGCTGAGTAGACACCACGCCCGCATTGATTGCCGTGGGGGTAGAGTTTTGTTCGGGGTGCCAAGAGAGCCAGAGTTTGAGTACACCCGACGGCAGACAGAGCAGGGCAGCGGAGTCTTCTGTGGAGCATCAGTCGAGGAGCAGGTGGCTCCGCATCCCTTGATCGCAGAGTTTATGGACGTGTTTCCAGAGGAGTTGCCAGGGCTTCCACCGGACAGAGATGTAGAGTTCTCGATAGACTTGGTTCCCGGTGCAGAACCGATCTCCCAGCATGTCTATCGAGTGATCAACAGTGAGTTGGGGGAGCTGAAGAAGAAGGTGGATGAGCTGCAGGACAAGGGCTTCATTCGCTCGAGTTCTTCACCTTGGGGTGCATCGGTACTTTTCGTACCCAAGAAGGATGGGTCGGTACGGATGTGTATCGACTACAGGGCACTCAACAACCTAACAATCAAGAACAGATACCCACTGCCGCGGATCGATGATCTGTTTGATCAGTTGAGCGGAGCTCGTGTGTTTTCCAAGATTGATTTGAGGTTGGGTTATCACTAGGTGAAGGTGAAGGGAGTGGATATTCCCAAGATCGCTTTCAGGACGCGGTACGGGCAGTTTGAGTTTTTGGTTATGCCGTTTAGGCTAACCAATGTACCAGCAGTGTTTATGAATCTAATGAACAAGGTGTTCCACCAATACTTGGATAAGTTCGTGGTGGTGTTCATTGATGATATATTAATATATTCTAAGACAGAGGAGGAGCACGAGGAGCATCTGCGAATAGTGCTAGAGACTCTCAGGAGGGAGCAGCTCTATGGAAAACTCTCCAAGTGTGAGTTTTTCTTGGACCAGGTGGACTTCTTGGGGCATGTGATGACTGGAGATGGTATCTCAGTTGACCCCAAGAAGATTGTAGTAGTTGAGGCTTGGACAGCGCCGACTTCAGTGGCAGAGATCAGGAGTTTCCTGGGGCTGGCAGGATACTATAGGAGATTTGTGTAGGATTTCTTCCAGGTTGCAGAGCCGTTGACACGGTTGACCCGAAAGGATACTGAGTATGTTTGGTCAGAGGAGTGTCAGGTAGCTTTTGATGAGTTGAAGAAGCGGCTTACGACAGCTCTGATTCTGACATTGTCTTCAGGATCAGGTGGTTTTACTATTTATAGTGATGCTTCAGGGAAGGGGCTGGGTTGTGTCTTGCAGCAGCATGGGAAGGTGATTGCCTATGCTTTCAGGCAATTGCGTCCCTATGAGAAGAACTACCCTACCCATGACCTGGAGCTGGTGGCGGTGATTTTTGCTTTGAAGTTTTGGAAGCACTATCTGTATGGCGAGAGGGTGGAGATTTTCACAGATCACAAGAGCTTGAAGTATGCGTTTACACAGAAGGAGCTCAACATGAGGCAGCGCAGGTGGCTTGAGTTGATGAAGGACTTTGACATCGTACTCCAGTATCACCCGGGAAAGGCCAATGTGGTTGCCGATGCCTTGAGTAGGTATCCGACAGCCATGTGTTTGACTATGGATCGGCACCTGCTTACAGACTTGTAGAGCCTTGGGATTGAGGTGATGGTGCCAGGAGTACAGATGCAGTTATGGGGCCTTCAGATACAGTCGGACTTGATGGACAGGATCTAGGCGGCACAGTTCGATGATGTCGCTCTGCGGTGTATCCGAGAGCAGATCAGTGCAGGAGTGGAGGATGTTGAGTTCTCACTTGCAGAGGATGGAGCCGTGAGGCATGGTTCCCGGTTATGTATGCCTAGCGGGGAGCTCAGAGAGCAGGTTATGCAGGAGGCTCACAGATCGCAGTACTCTATACATCCTGGTGCCAACAAGATGTACAGGGATCTGCGAGAGCATGTCTGGTGGTATGGGATGAAGAGGGAGGTGTCCCACTTCGTAGCTAGATGCTTGATCTGTCAGCAGGTCAAGGCAGATAGGCAGAGGCCCGGAGGATTATTGCAGCCGTTGTCCATTCCAGAGTGGAAGTGGGAACATATTACCATAGATTTTGTATCGGGATTGCCGCGTACACCAGGAGGGAAAGACGCGATTTGGGTCATCGTTGACAGGTTGACCAAATCGGCCCACTTCTTGCCATTCAAGGTGGGTACGTCTACAGAGAGGCTCGCGGAGTTGTATATGACACAGATAGTCAGGATTCACGGATTTCCCGTTAGCATAGTCTCAGATCGGGATAGTCGCTTTACTTTCTATTTCTGGAGGAGTCTGCAGACTAGCTTGGGCACTCAGCTCAAGTTTAGTACTGCATACCACCCCCAGACGGACGGACAGTCGAAGAGGACTATTCAGACCCTTGAGGATATGCTGCGGACGTGCGTCCTGGATTTTGGAGGTTCCTGGGAGGATCACCTGCTTTTGGTGGAGTTTGCTTACAATAACGATTTTTGGGCCAGCATTGAGATGTCACCGTTTGAGGCTCTGTACAGGCGTAGGTGTCGTACACCCTTATCTTGGGATGATGTTGGAGAGCGAGCTTTACTGGGACCAGAGATGGTTGTTGACACAGCCGAGAAGGTAAAGCTCATCAGGGACAGACTTCGCATGGCGCAGGACAGACATCGGCACTGGGCCGATAGCCACCGGAGGCCGCTGGAGTTTGAGGTACAGATTTAGAGATAGGATTAGAAGTAGGTTGTATTTTGTTGTTTTGTTTGATTGATTATGTTTGATTTTTTTAGTAACTTGAGACCTTGCTTGTGATTAGGTTGGAGACATGATTTTTCTGTGGATATCTCCGACTCGTGGTACGATACGTTTTGGTGGAGGTGGGAAGCTTAGACCGCGCTTCATCGGCCCTTTTGTTATCAGCGGGAGAGTCGGTGACATGGCATACAGGCTAGACTTGCCACCTGCACTAGTGGGAGTTCACAACGTATTTCACGTATCACAGTTGAGACGATACATGGCTGACCCTAGCCATGTGCTCGATCACTCGGAGATAGAGGTTGGACCTACTCTCAGTTATCCAGAGCAGCCTGTGGAGGTTTTGGATCGCCGGGAGAAGGTATTGAGGAACTAGGTGATACCCTTGGTACGCGTCGCATGGAGGCATCATTCTCCAGGAGAGTCTACCTGGGAGCGGGAGGATGAGATGCGCGAGCGGTACCCCTATCGTTTTGGACCTTGAGGTATACTTTTCTATCATTCTTAGCCGTTAGTTTCGCCTTCAAATTTCGAGGACGAAATTATTTTAAGGGGGGTAGATTTGTCACTACCACTTTTCTAGCTTGAGAGTATTTTGGTCATTTTCAAAATTTTGTAATTTATTTGGAATTATTATTATTATTTATAATTAATGTGATTTTTAAGTGATTTTAGAATAATTGATTTTGGTATTTTTGTGACTTTGACTTATGTTGACCTTGTAGACTAACCTAGTGGCTAACCTAGGTCATGGATAAGTGATTAGGATTTGAAAACCTAGGTTGACTTAAGTTGATGAGGATTAACTCATTGGGATTAGTTTGATGATTTAGGAGCTAGTTTGATTAAGGAATGGCTTATGAAATCACAAGTCATTTCATGACTTGAAGGCTTATGGCCCATAGGCCCACACCCTTTGAACCAAACCCTAACCCTAAAAATCTGACCAGCCATAGTGTGTTCTCCCCCTATTTATATCCCCTTGAAATTAGGGCTTGCCTCTTTAGGAATTCTTTGCCATTTGGAAGAGGTGAGTTCCCATCTTTGTAAATTCCTAGAAATTCCATTCTAACTCTAATTTCCACCAAATAAATTGCAATAGGACCTAATATTAGTATTCTTGCTGTTGTTGATGAGTATTTTCAGGGAACACACAATTTGAGGAAGTTTGGTGGCTTGTGAAACTCTTCCCATTTGGGGATTTTGAACCATTGTTCACCTATAGGTATAATTTCTTCTATTGCTTTTAAATTCTGTTAAAAATCATTTCTAGGATGTCCTAACCCTAACCTAACAGTAGGATAGGCTAACCGTAAAATTTGGACCCATTACGTGTCCGTATCGGACACGTATCAATGTGTCTAGGTTAGTGTTCGACGAAATTCCTCAAAGGGCATTTCGTTCAATTTTTGTGATTGTGTTTGAATGGAAAAATCTATTTTAGTCTCGCTTATGCTAATCTTGGACATTGAGCACGTTTTCGTGTCGGGTTGGGCCGACACGCGCGTGGACACGCGGTCGTGCACCCACGCGCGCGGGCAGATTTCTCCCCTGCTACTCGAGTGTGGTTTCTCTGTGCACAGAGGGTTTCAACCCTTGAAATTTGACATAGGAGTCATGTCCATGACTGACACGAGATCCCTAGAGTTTCAGGACTCTTGTGTCGTATCGGACACGTGATGGTCTGTGCAAGTGATATACACTGTGTAGTTCAGTGTTCGAGTTTGGTGTTCTCTATGTATTCGATTTTAAATAGTTTAAATAATGTTTAAATTTGTTAAATGGATTCTATATATGTTGTGTAATTCCTGTTTACATTAGGTTACATGTTAGTTTAGGTTTTGTTTAGAAAATTTGATTCGAACATGGGTTTTGGGGTTTATTCTGATACATGCTCTGATACTATTATTCCAGTTTCCCAACCAGTTTAAATTCCTTTGTGTTATGTTTTTTTCAATTGATAATTGTTCCCACATGTTACATTCTTGATTTGCTAAGTTTTACATTTCGATTTTAGGCTTGGGAATGAGGATTAGGCTATGATGTTTTTAATGCAACTGCCAATATATTTGTTGAACTGATTTTTGGGGATTTATTGAGATTAAGTTTTAAAACCTGGGAATGATTCTTAATTGTCTTAGACTAAATTCCTTCCTTGTGTTAACTGTGCATTGTTCCCTTTCATTTTTAACAATCTGAGATTGCCTTGGTTGATATATGATATGGTGTGTTAACTGGGTTGAGGTTCAATAAAAACCTGAGAGGGGATTATGTGTTCCCAGTTTTCAAAACCTGGAAAGAGTTTTGTATTTTTAACTGATATGAGAAACTGAGTTAGTTCTAAAACCTGAGTTTACATTATTTTTGATCTGTTTACTTTCAAAAAACTGAATTGGTTTTCCTGTTTTGGTGAACTGAGAGTGGGAATGTTAATTACCTGAGAAAGAATTGGGCTTGACTGTTGGTCTTGTTAGAGTTTGAAACCTGAGAATCAATTGCATTAACTGGTTTGAATTCTTCTAACAAACTGAGATTAAGTTCTAAAACCTGGAAATGGGTTGTGAGTTTGAGTTTTTGGTTAATTGGGAAGGCATTGATTTAATTCTTTTAAACTGTTAACTTAAACTGATTTACTTCCTGTTTTAGATGTAAACTGCTATGGTATTGCTCACTGTTTCATTGGTAAACCTGAAATTGGATGTACATTAATCTGAGTTCGCTGTTATGTAGGAACCTGAGATTTCCTCCTCTAGTTTTGAACTGAAATGAACATAAACCTGAGAATAGTTTTAACTATATTGTTTAGTTGTAAACTGGTTTCCATTTCCCTCTTCCTAACTGTTGTACATTCCCTTTCATTAGTTTTATGAAACCTGAGATTGTTTAACTAATGATTTTGTGGTTTCAAGCATGGGAAAAACTGAGTTAAGGAGGTATTGTTTGTATTGCAACCATTTTTCTTTTGTTCTTGATTACTGAGTTTGAATTCTTGATAACCTGTGATTCAAAATGTGTTAGCTGGGTTAAATTCTTCAAACCTGAGAATGATTTAAACCATATTGTTCACCTGTAAACTGATTTCCTGTGCATGTATACACTGTTCTGTTTTTTTAGCACACACACATTGTGTACTCATGTGTTCCCTTTCTCATTCCCTATAGATATATAATATGTGCATTGTTATATACTCTTATAATCTATATATGTATCATAGTATTTTACCTATACATATTAATTATATATAGGAATGTGTGATAATGTGTATATACATGATACATTGTGATATGATTGTATATATATAAATATGGGTTATCATTTGACATGTCATGATATGTGGGATTTGTGTTATGATATGGTATAGAGTATGGATACCATATGACATAATGTATTGTATATATATTATACTATGTGATTGGTATGTCTAGTGGAACCTAGAATAGACTTGTTAGAACATAGAATAACTTGCTAGACCTAGATTAGACTAGTTTGACTTAGATTTGGCTTGGTTGACCTAGTTTGACTTCTAGGGTTGACCAGAGTTGACAAAGAGTTGACTTTGGTCTGAATTGACCTAGATTCATGTAGAACGTATTGTAGTGCATTATATTTCTTTTCTGGACTTGTTGTGACTCGTACTATTCTAAATAGGAGCCAGACACCACTCCTCGGACAGTACTTTCATCTCAGACTTTCAGTTAGCAGGCGAGTACATTCTCTGATCTTTTCATACCTGTCTGGATTATACTCTTGCTCTAGATTACTCTACTTGATGCTGACACGTATCTTCACGGATTAATACTATATGGATCCTTCCTGGGATGTTATCCCTCTACGGGTGCATCGGGTATTTTATGTTCATGTACTTTATCATGTGCATCAGGTACTCCTTGAACTCGTACTAGTTCATGTTTTTACATGTTCTCATGTGCTTCATGTGCTTATCATGTGCTTCATGTACTACTCATTTCATGAGTTCATGTATCTTAGCTGTATTCATGTGCTTATGACATAACTTGAACGGATCCTTGTGTATTGATTGGGACGGGGTGAGTAGAATTGGTTATGTGATCACTATCCCCAGTAGCTGTATTCATGTGCCTCCTTATTTGTATTCATGTGCCCCCAAGCCGTTTACATAACCATTGTGCTCTAAATCACATAGCCACTTACAGTCTCTACTATCATGTATTACTTTTAGTTACAAAATATCTCCTGTTTACTTGTACTTTCCATTCAGTACTTCCTGTATTTTACTCTATTGCCTGATTTATTTTCCTAACCTGCTATGAACTGTTTGAGAGATATGTGCTCGTTCCGTCCTGACTGGACCTGTTAAAATATTACAGAGGACGAGGCTGAGGCGTTCTGCCCTACTTACTACGGAGCCACACTAGATGAGTGCCCAGACTTGGACCAGTAGCAGGATCCATTAGCAGTACACGACACTCCATTAGTTTAGGATTGTCTTACTATTTTGGATCACTGTATTAGACTTTGAGATATTCTGAGATGTATTATTTTAGACACTTAGATTTCTGGATTGTATCTCTGTGATTCTCTGTTATGGATATTTATCTTCATTATCATTCCATCTTACCTGTTCTACCTTAGCTGTGGTTGAGTTTATATTGTGTTATGTCACCCCCATTCGGGGAGTATAACTGTTTTACCTTCAACTGTTAGATGTTGTGACCTAGGACAGCGTGCTACCGCCGACACTGCGGCGTAGGCTGGACGTACCCACGTCACGTGCCCTTATTCTAGGGTACGGGTCGTGACAGCTCCCAATCCGAAGAATAGTTTGCTGGAGAGGATAACCTGCGGCTTGAACCCATAGTCCTCTCTGAACTTGGTCTGTCCTGAGGATCGCAAGGGCTTCTTCAATAGGGTTTTCGTTGATGCGTTGGTGATCTGCATCGATGGTGTCAGTGTTCGCCTCTATGTCCTTCGAGTTAGGGGGTTGGGCGTTATCTTGGTGAGGCAAGATCGGCTTAGGGAAAAGCAGTCTCCGTTGAGGATTCCACATCTCCTGAATCTAGAGCATCGAATTGGTTGGAGAGAGTGAGAGCTTGGATGTTGAAGGGAGTCAAGGCTTTGCTTGGGGACTCGCTCTTATCTGTCTTGCCGTCGTTGGAGCCGAATCGTGTGTGCAAGTTCAGAGGTGGTAGAAGGGGTGGTTTGGGTGTCCTTCCCTCTGTTGGCACGTTGTTGTTCCGAACAGATTTCTTCTTGAGTTCTGGATGAAGACGGTGGCAGTACTTAGGAGGTGACCTCTTAAATGGCAGTGGTTGCAGAACATAATGTGGTTGTCGTAGAGGATTTGTTGGGTGGGGTCTGGTTGTCCAGCTCGATACTAATAAAATTGGGTGGTTCGGAGGTGAGGTCGAGTTCCACACAGATTCTGACATAGTGAGCCTTGGTGAGGTTGCTGGTCTCAGGAGCCGTGGCCACATATGTTCTGAAGGAATTGGCAATACGCCTAAGGGCCGCTAGGACAAAGTAAATGAGGGGTAGATTAGGCAGGGTCACCCAGGCGGCGACCTTCGCTGAATCTTCTTTGGTGCTGAAGCCGGCTGACCACTTGATGATCTTCATCTGGTGGGAATCGATCCTGCATGTGCCTTTAGATGTCACGACCCGTACCCTAGAGTAAGGGCACGAGACGTGGGTACGTCCAGCCTAAGCCGCAGTGTCGGCGGTAGAACGCTGTCCTAGGTCACAACATCTAGCAATATAATTCTAAGCAGTTTATACTCCCCGAATGGGGGTGACATAGCAGTAAATAAACTCAATCACAACTAAGGAAGAAGAAAGCACGATATGATATAGAACTCAAGGAAACACAGGTGATCAGAAAGTCTAAGATAACAACTCAGCAATATCCAGAAATACATGGTCTCAGCTACTGAATATGAAAGAATATATACAACTCAGAATCTCAAGACAAAAATAAAGTCTAGCTAAAACAGTCTCAAGATAACATAAGTAAGATAAGCCTAACTAAGCTAGTCTAGGCAATGGGGGTAATGTCCTCAGCTAGAGCTGGGTCCTCCTGAGAGTCCAGCTCGCAAGTGTCGTCTAGGGCTGCCCCGTAGAAGGTATCCACACAGGCCTCCTCCTCGTCCTCTGTAATATTTTTAACAGGTCCAGTCAGGACAGGAGCGAGCACAATACATCTCAACAGTTCATAGCAGGTTAGAAAATATAAACATGCAATAGAGTAAGATACAGGAAACTAAAAGGAAGTACATGATGTAAAAGAAGAGAACTGTATGTAAATAGCTACTGTATATAGAGAACTAATAGTGGCTAGTGATGTAGAGTACATGATAGCACATATGAACAGAACATATTTGTACATGATCTACACTAAAGAGTTTCAAATGATCTACACTACTATGGAATTGTTTACATGACTACTAGCACTCTCCGTTTTCTCCAATCAATACACAACGATCTAAGCAGGTTATATTATTATAGATGATCACATGGGGGCCCATAAAAGGGTGCACATGATAGTATACATGAGGGCTCCGTGAACATGAGAGTACATGATTCACAGGAGTGTACATGTATAGTGAAAGCACATGAGTACATGATGAAAGTGAAACGCACATGACACAATGTACCCGATGCTCCAGAGGGGATAACATCGTATGAAGAGATCCATATAGTACCAATCCGTGATAATGTCATGACAGCATCAAGTAAAGTAATCTAAAGAAGGAAAAATTCTAAGCAGGATATGAAATGATCAGAAAATGTACTCGCCTGGTATCTGAGTGTCCAACTGAAATGTACTGTCCGAGGAGAGGTGTCTGGTTCCTAATCAGAATAGCACAAGTCACAATAAGTCCAAAATGGTATAATGAAGTCCTACTATGCATTCTACATGATTCTAGGTCAATCTAGACCAAAGTCAACTCTTGGTCAACTCTGGTCAACCCTAGAAGTCAAACTAGGTCAATTATGGTCAAAGTAGGTCTAACAAGTCTAAATTAGTATAATCAAGTCTAGCTTAGTACTCATACACAATCACAAGGTCAAAACCAACATCACACATACACAATTCCTATACACATATATCTATGTACCCTATAGATATATAGGCCACACACATATTGGCATAGGCTAAGTCATCATATCATGGCATATCTATTTGACATTTCATTTAGCTATGAAACTTATATACATTATAAGAATTTAAGGCTAGCATATACATTACATTACTATATGATTTACATACATAAATAGATTTACACATAGTCTATATACACACATATATTATATACATACAGGTTAGGTTATAGTTTATATTTATTAGGAACATCACATACATATATTTCGTACATAATACATTATTTACATATATATACATATTGCATATATAGAATATACATACATGATATATAAAGAGAGAGGGCATGTGTGTGTGTGTTAGAGTGAGTGCAACAGTGAGTGACAGTGCAAAACAGTGTGTGTAGATGACTGTGTGTGTGTGTGTGTTATTGAGTGAGGGTGTTGTGTGTGTAACTGTGTAGTGAAGGGTGGTTGTCAGGGAGTGAGGGTGAGAGATAGGCAATGTGTATAGTGAGATACAAGTGTGTAGCTGTGTGTAGGGAGTGCACTGTCAGTTCAGTTTAGAAATAGAAAAGAAAGGAAAGGAAATCAATTCATACATCAGGTTTTCAGTCCACAGTCTCAGTTTTTTGTACAAACTTCCAAGCCTCCATTCAAAGCCAATTCTCAAGGAAAACACCCAAAATTGACACATAGCTAGACTACCAGTAGGAGAACTACTATAGGGTTTAAAACCACCATTTCACAGCATTTAAATAGGTGAAACAGGTTGCTAAAACTCACATTCCAAAACTGGAAAAATACAGAAATGGCATGTATCAGGGTTTTGGGAAAATTGGAAAATTGATATCTAAAACAATTTAATATGTAAAATTTAAGGTTGGTAAATATTAACAATAATATGTTTGTGTCAGAGAGAGTGATTCGTGTCTGCAAAAGTAGACACGATGTGTCCAAGCACAGAACATGTATGTATCAGAAAACTGTGATTGGCAGGCCTCGTGCGGCCATGTCGAGCCACATTGGACTCAAAACACAACACGAGGGACCATGTGCTCGAGTCTAGTGCTAGGCTAGGTCTAGGTGAGTGTGTCAGTGTCCACGAAGGGTGTCTACGACGTGTCCAGCATGAATACGAATAGCGTATCAGTGTCAAAAATCGACAGTAGTCGATTCAGTGTAAAACCTGTGCACGGCTTCGTGTGTGTCCGACGACACGAGAGGCCCTAAGACTTGACACACGTGGTGTCAGTCATAGCACCACTGTGTCCAGTGAGTGTCACGTATCCACGTGTCCTACAGGGGGAGAAATTAACCCCGAGTAGGAGGACACGTAGCCCGTGTGCGCGCGCGTGCACCCTCGTGTGCACGTGTCCAATTCGACATGACTCGACACCAAATCAACATCAGTCCACTGGAAACACGTAAGCCACATAAAAACATAATTTTATATTCAATTACTTTTCCAAAACTAAAACGAAATGCCCATTGGGGCATTTCATCAAACACTTAGGTCTAGGGTCGGATACGTGTCCGATACGGACACGAAATGGGTCCACCTGGACACGAAATCAATTTCTATGGCTAGGGGACACCTAGGGCTAGGTCTACATGCAAAGAAATCCAGAAATTAATGGAGTTTAAATAGATTTACTATTGGTGACCAAATGCAAGAAAAGCCTCGAATGGGGGGTTCCTCTTGCTAGCAAACTTCTCCAAATTGATGTGAATCTGAGAAAAACACTCCACAACAGCAAGAATACTATATTTAGAACCTATTGCAATTTGTTTGAGGGAAAAAGGAAATAAATAAGATTTATATGAATTAATGAAGATGGGATAAGACCTCTTTCTAAAACTTGTTCTTCCTAAAGAGGCTTAACCTAATGGAAAAGGATATTTATAGGTGGGAATCCCTAGGTTAGGGCATGTGGCCGGCCACTATGGGTTTGGGTTAGGGTTGCTAGTGGGTTGGGCTTTGGGCTCCTATGTGCCAAGTTATTAATCATTGGTTCAACCATAAGTCATGGCTTATGACTTAATATCCTAACTTGAGTCAAATAACTAAACCATAGGTCAACTCTAGTCTAACTAGGGTTGCATGACCTAACCAAGTCCAACTCAACTAAGGTTAGCTCCTAGGTTAGTCTACCAAGGTCATTGCTAGTCAAAGTCAACCTAGTCAACCTTCATTCAAACAATTCCAAAATAAATCCTAAAAATTCCCATAAATTCAAATAAATTCTAATAAATTCAAATAACCCCAAAAATGACAAAAATACCCTCAAACTAGAAATGTATAGTGACATTAGACCACACCGTCCTATGGTCGAGATCGGAAGAGGTGGAGAAGAATATGTCTAGGATCGAGGGAGGCCACACGGTAATCCGCCGAGAGTCTCCAACTGGCTATCGCCTCTTGCACCCTGGAGAGTTTGGGACAGACAGAAGAAAATTTGGGGATAAATGTGTGGGGGAAGGAGGATGACAGAGAAGTCAATTCCAAGTCGGAGAAAGGGACCAATGGCACTGGAGAATCTTGAGAGTACACGACGTTCGGAGATTAATGTCTGGGAATAGAGACCCTACATGGTCGCTAAGTCCGGGCGGAGCTTGGCGGCGTAGGACGACTGAGCTACTCCAGACGAGGAAGGATCCTGGATCTCTCCACAGGAAGGCGGGGGCGCAATCAGGGAGGGATTCTGCTCGAGACGGGGCTGAGGGCGGCGGGGTCGGCCAGAGAAAACCTACCTGGGGGGAGGGAGAAAGGCTCTGCCGCGATGACGGTGGAGGACGGGGCGGAGGTCGCACTGCTCTTAGGGGGAGACGCCTCCTGCGATCCAACCGCAGCCGGGAAAGGAGGGGAAGGAGCGGTCTGGACCGTCTCGGAGGGTCCCCGAGACCGGAGACGCCCGAGACGTGCTGGACAGCCGGGGCACGGGGAGGAGGGCCGTGGAGGCTAAAGGCACGGGAGGTGCCTGATCAGATGACACGGGAGCCGTACCGAGAACCGAGGGGGGGCCGAAGGCAAGGGGAGCAAAGAGGGATGCAGCAGAGACTTTGGGAGGGACGAAGGCCTGGATGGAGGGAGGAAAATAGGGGAGGAATTGTGTAGAGCTCATGAGGAACAAAGGGTGAGAAAGCTGCGTAGCGCTCAGGGGGAGGGTCGGTCCCACCTGCGTACGCAGAAAAGGGGGCGAAGTACACGAGACTGCGGAGAGGGGGCACGTAGGTGCACGGGTCCTCGAGGGACCAAGGATGAGAGGCCGCGAAAAGGGAAGGGGCTGCGTAAAAGCCTGAGCGGGCTCCTCCGAGGCCCCTGCGTAAGGATCAAGGTGGGACCCACCTGAGGGTGCTGAGGGAAAATCAGCGCGCGGCTTGGAGAAGTTGAGGTGGGACCCCCTCGTGTGGAGAGTTGCTAGCAGCAAACACGAAGCGCCAGGCATTGGAAAGCCCGAAGCCTGAACCGTAGGGGGCTCCCAACCTGAGGGGACCGCTGTCCCGTTTGAATTTTGAAGAAAGGGGGAAGGCGGCAACCGAGAACTATACTCCGGGATGCTCCCGGCCCATGGGTAGGCTACCTGGTTACCACCGGGAATAGCGCACTGTAGAAGCATAGAAAAGAATAGGAATTTCTATGCGGCCCAGAATCAACATGAAACTTCGTACGGCTCAAAACCTGGGGAGTTTCATGCGGCTCAAAGTCCCTGGGAGCTTCATGCGGCTCAGAAAGCTTCATGCGGCTCAGAAATCTTCATACGGCCTTATGCAGTTTGAAATCAGCCTAAACAACTGGCCATATTTACTCTGACATAAAGGCGACAGCTCTGACAGAAATGATGGATCTGACATAAAGACAAGATATGACATGCTCCTAAAAGACGAAAAAATCATCATGATATCTGGCGCAGTTCACAAGTTCCAAAGACAATTCTTTATGCGGATCGCCTATGCGACCTTCATGCTGCTCAGTCATGAGACCACTCTCATGCGGCTCAGTCATGAGACCACTCCCATGGCTCTGTCATGAGACCACTCTCATGCGGCTCGATCATGAGACAACTCTCATACGGCTCGGTTATGAGACAACTCTCATACGGCTCGGTTATGAGACAACCTTCATATGGTCCGATTATGAGACTCTTCATGCGGCTCGGCTATGGGACAGTCCTTCATGCGGCTCAGCCATGATGTATCTTTCATGCGGCTCGCCAAAGAGTAGCCGTTTAGATAGGTGGAAGAAATTGACCAAGTCTTGACAGTTTGGATTTAGTACAACAAGAAGATCATGATCAATCTTGACCAATCCCCAGCTGCCCACTTCTCGAGGCACAGTTACAAGGATGTGGTCCAAAATTAGCTACGTGCTGCACACCCCATTACTCATGAATTCCGATAAATAACAAGGTGCTATTCCCTTGCATACACACAGATATACACACACACATACATACACAGAGAGATATACACACACCCAGGCAGAAAGAGAGCATTTCTTCACCGGCGAGGTTGCGTTCGGTCGTCCAAGGAGTAAGACAGAGTTGATAGCACTTTCCCGAGCCTCTACCATCACCCCCAGAATCAAAACTAAACAATTGTACTTAGATTGCTTTTCCTAGGTTTTGTTCCTAGGCTTTCTTTGTACAAGCGAGTTTGTAATTGTAAGTCAAAGTTCAGTCCTCCTATAAAACCGTTCTGTTCTAACAATCAATGGTAAACACGATGGCGACTCTGCTGGGGACTAACTTCTCCACTGCTGAGAAGTTGGTGACGCAATCGGACGCAACCAAACTCGGCTCCACGCAACAGATGCTGGTTGTTCGCTTCAACCAGCAAGCGTTTGAAGAGATGCTCTCCGAGGGGAGCGCTAGCCCCATCCAGAAGTGAGCCGGCATAAAGAAGGCCCGCAGGGAGTGGAGGTCCAAAACCGTTGCCCCTCCCCAAGCTCTGGAAGAAGTGTTCTCTGCTGCCCAAGACGGCAAATAAGACCCACATACGGCCCTACTTCAGACCGCAGAGGACCCTGCTGTCCCCAAGTCCAACAAAGGAAAATACTACGATGCTGGACTTGCGGGAAATGGGAACTCTATGCGGTCCAGGAAGAAGTCGCATAAGGGTGCCAGCCATATACAGAAGGCTCATGCGGCCACCAATCCCAGCCGCATACAGAACGCTCATGTGGCCACCAATCCTAGCCGCATACAAAATTCCTATGCGGCCACCAATCCCAGACGCATACAGAAGGCTCATGCGGCCACCATTCCCAACCGCATGCAAAATGCCTATACGGCCACCAACCCTAGCCGGAAGGAGATGACCTATGCGACATCCAATCCCAGCCGCCGGCCATCTGCCCTATATAGCTCGGGTTCAGTCTTCGACCGCCTCCCATGCGGTCCTGACATCAGATGCTCCAATGAGAATGTGCCAGATTCTTTGAGGTAAATTTGGACTCTTCATACTACGCACCCTAGGGTGCTAGAACGAAGAAGTCTAGGACAGCGCGGGCT